>VZRL01006445.1:28066-51534 GCA_013397895.1 Origma solitaria | reverse complement strand
AAACAATTCTGTGGAGTTGTGCCATAGGGAAGGAAATGAGTGGAAGAAGTTCAGGCGCCTATTTGGAAAGAGATCACTTGAATTCCTTCCTCCTCCAAAGTAGCCTATCACCTACAATGATGATTGTCTTCCTTTTTAACTCATTTATTAATACAGGAAGAAAATGCAGGATTTTAACACCCACTCCTCAGCATTCCACATTTTTTGCAAGTGAGCTCAAAAGGGTCAAATAGGGCATAAAATGTTACTGGAAATGTGTCTGGGTTTTTGGAGGAGGTAAGAAGGGGGAGAAATTTTTCTGGGGACAATTAACTTTTTCAAAAGGAAAGAAAAGTTTCCCACCTTTTTTTTCCCCATGCTTTTTCAGGAGCATGTGAATGTGTGCGTGTTTTTGAAATAGGGGAAAAAGTTGTTGATTACTTTTCCCTGGCTCACTTCTATTACTAGAAACCTTTCCCACAGCAGGGTATGCTGTTTAATCCCCAGAACACTCTTCCAGGGAGCTTTAAAAATGAAACATAAAATCAGCGTGTAATCTAGGCAGAGTATGACTCATTCTGTGAGTTTTTTGCAAGTTTGAATCAGGGTGTTACTTCTGAGAGCAGCTGCCACCGGGTCCCCAGGAAATGCAAAGCTCCAGTGATGCATTACCCTCATGGCCACAGCTCTGCACAAGCCCAAAACTGCTCTGAGTTTCATTTGTTATCTGTCAGACACACAAGTGCTTCTCTGCAACCCTAACAGCCTGAAGAATAGGGTGTGGGGAACGAAAGTACCTGTTCCATTTGGTTTTATGTATGAATATTGACATAATAGAGATACTAGAAATGTAGCAGAGGGAAGATTATCTGGTTGGACAGTAACATCAGGGTGCCAGTTATTTTAGAGGGTGGGAGGGGGCCACATGACAGCTACACTGGGAAAGCTTAGGCTCAGTTGAAGTGACAAAGGACACAGTTTTTGTGGATTGAAATGCCAGCCATCATTAGAGAAAGTGCCACGTTAGAGCAGCGCTGCTGCCTGCCCAGCCAGGAGAGCTGGCGGAGGGAGATCACAGAGGATGCAAGAACAGCAGCCACAAAAGCAGTGATGCTTCAATCAGCCTTTGATTGACTGGATAAGCATCACAGGGCTGTGGTGCTGAAAGTACATTTTCAGACGCCATCGATACCTGCCTTGGCCAGGGAGATTGCAGGGGAAGAGACATATCTTGCCTTGGCCCTGAGCTGAGCACAAGACCCATGTTCAGGCTATTTACTCTTGTAGTGCTACCATGAGAGTGGCAGTAGGGAACTGGAGTCAGCATCTATACAGAAGCAGGAGAAGCAAAAAAATCCACTACTGTTCATTTTAAAAAACGTCACTGGAATAGGAGTAAGAAAGCTCATTGAAAAATAAATTGAACCATACAGCCAAAAGGGTTAAATGCTTGCCTGAGGCACAAAGATTATTTAGACTTGATTATTTAGATTTCAAATTGAAATTATGAGAAATTTCTTGTTTCATGAGAAAAGAAGTAATTTTCTAAATGCATAAAAGCTACTCATATACAAACTTCCAAAGACATCAGAAGCAGAAAGCCTGACAGAGAGTGTGTAAGGCCAAGAAATTATGAAAATATTAAACAGCATTCAAAAGAGATGCTTGAAGTTAAGGCCTATTTGCGCCACTACTCTCCATGGTTTATTTCTGCTGTTGAGAATAACTTCCAAGTTTAACAACCTAATTCAATCCATTATCCCATGAAATTCCATCCTACATCACAAGGTCACATATTTTGAAGTTGCATTAAGGTCCCAGAAAATGCGGAAAATGAAGGAGACAGCCAGGACAAAGACCAGGAAAGCAGCAGTAAAATTCCAGAGCCCCAGAGAAATGAGAAACCGGGGCTGTAAGTTTAGGCTGGAAGATGGCTTCAGGCTAGAGAGGCGGGTGGCAAAAAAAAAATCCCTCTCTCCAGATGTCTAATTTTTAATATGGTTGGGGATGCATTTTGTGGGAGCAAACAGGGCTGTTCTGCAGAAATCCCAATCTCCTCTTAAGGAAAGGGGTCTGTTGTAACAGGCAACCAACTCAGGACAAAGGGCTAACATGGATTCCAAGGTAACGAATGTCTGGGCAGTATTGAATCACAGCTGAATGAATAATTAATAAACTACTAGAAAGTAAAAATGACCTTGAGAAATTACAAAAAGACCAAAGGGATATTGAACCTGAAATCTGGAAACTGGAGGCAGTGTTTGAGCTGAATAACTGAGAGGGATTTCGTCATGGTTAATGCATTAGGGCCAGTGCCAGAATCTGTTTGCAGAAATTCCTTTTAGGATGTGGTGCAAATTACTTGCAGCATGCAGGTCATACCATTCCAGGGGACAGGGAGCAGAAGAATAATTTTGTGCTGTGACTGTTTCCAGTTGGCAAATGGCTGGAGGCTGCAACAGCAGCTAAAACTCCTTGATTTAAACTCCTCCAGCTCCCCTGCACCCAAATCCAAGGCTGATCCTTGCTCATTTGCTGGGCACATTGGCACATTGGCAGGCAGCTGATAATGAGGACGAGAGCAGCATAGCAGAGCTAGAGGCAGTTCCTATAGGTACAGGCTAAAGCCAGGAGGAAGAGCAGGTGAACGGCAGCTCCCAGAATTTCAGCTGGATTTGTTGTGATTCAGCCCTGATCCCTAAATGAGGAGGAGCAGAAAGAGCTGTGAGATTTTCTGGAGGGGAACCAGGAGAAGAGAGACTTTATGGCACTGATCCTACTCAAGACACTGCTACTAGGAGAGAAAGGTCTCTTCTTTGGGAAAGAGGCTTTACTGCACTTTGAAGAAATGTGTCAGAAAGGCATAAGTGAGTTTCACCCACAGTGCTTTGGAAGAAGAGGGATGTTGGCACAGTTTCAGTGGGGATGACAGAACCAGAGAAAATCACTTATAGCAGCACTGCAGATAAATGTTATGTTGCAAATTGTAGAAATCTCAAGTCTCAGTTTGCTTTTTCAAATGACTTAAACCTTGGTGTTGGCTCATAAGGACAGATCCAAACAACAGAGTACGAATACCAGTTTTAAAGAAAGACTGATAAGGCCTATGGCAATTTATAGTCATGAAGTTTTAGTTTGTCATTGTCTCTAGAACATCAAGGAAACACAAGAAGAGGGTATTTATCACATACTATGTTTGTTTTGAGACAAGGCAGAACCTTTGAATGAAAGGTGAATGTTTGCATGTGGTTGTGCTAAAATATTTGGAGTGGAAATCAGAAAATTAGAAAAATTAAAGAAGTTCCCAAAAGTTCTAACTCCTCCCATAAAGGGGGAATTCCAGCTGACAACAGGGAAGCAGAGACTGTGAAGATCTAGCTGACCCTCCAGAAATGCAGAACACTGAAGATTTTTTAGATCATGCTCATATCACAAGAAAGGGTTGGAGCTGCCAATATTACAATACCTTGCATTAAGTTAGGTGGGAAAATGAAATCATACCATCAGTCAGCAGAGGATGATTTACCACTTTTTGGAGCTGTCAAGAACTTGTTTTACATATCTAAAGCTGGTTTTGCTTTGAATGCATATGCTAGTGCCAGTACCAAAGGAATGTTGTGGACACCAACACACGGACGATTTGGGGAATGGCTAATGTTAGCACAAAGCTAAAAGTTCTCCTGAGGTAAACTATTGCATCACTTAGGAGGAGCTGCTAACTGGGTTTGCATACCTGGGATATTTCCTCGCTGTTTATGGGGAAGGGTTTATATTTAGGACAGATCATACATCCCTGCATCTCAGGCATTCTGAAGGGAATGGTCAGGTGGTTAGAAGAGTCGGGGTTGACTGATCACAGATCTGATCACGGTTGTCTGATCTCTCCATCAGGGACAGGCCTAGGCCAAGCATGGCCAGGCTGATGGCTTGCCCAGATGGTCCTGTTAGTAAATTAATTGCCGGCAGTGTTAAGCAAGGGGGAAAGAAATCCATTGCTCAGGGGAATGAGTGTATTCAAAAAAGACATCTGTTTCACCTCCCTCTCTAATTTGTAGAAGCGCCATCATTCTTAAACCAACTGCTGAGGTAGTGGACTTAAGACAGAAAAATTGGGCTCCAGAGCAGCCAACAGCTGCCTTTGGTTGTAGTGCAGAGTAAGCCTGGGAAGTCACTTGGGTCATAAAATCCTCTCAGCTCAATACTCCTCATAAAATCTTTGTTATAAGAATCTTGTTCTTCAGGTATTAAATAACACAAAGGATCTGAGAAAACGAACATGTTGTGTGGTGTGATATTCACCAGTTGCACTGGACACTTTCAAAGGGGGTTTGTCCAGACAGTAAAGCATCTAAAAGTTATAAAAAACCTTTCCTCAAACTAAGAGGGAGCTTTTTTTTTGGCTGGAAGACAGGAGGATTTAGAAAACTGGTGCGGGAGGTGTGCTACTCACATTGCAGGCAGGGGCTCTGCTTGTGTGTGGTCATGGCAGCCCATGGGCTCACATGTCTCCCCCACACACTGGCTGTAGATTAAGAATTTTTTTTTTTTAACAAAGCTTAGCTGAGATGGAAACAAGAAGCTGTGAGAGTAAAAACTGTATTCAGATTCCTTTCTTAGCAGATTCGGGGTCCAGAGAGGGATTAAGGGAGAAGTTTTGAATTCAGACAGACTTATCAGGCTTCTTGAGAACCCAGAAACCCATACCTCATCTATTTTTGCCTGCAGCTCAGTGTACTCAGTGAGCTTAAAGCCAAAAGTATTAATATGATATTGTCAGTGACACCACATATAATGGAGACTGAGCAGTTCAAGTACTGCTGCTAAATCCCTTCCCCATTATGCCTATGATGTTTGGGCTCCTTCCAAAACTAGGGATTAACCAAACACGTCACTGCTAATAAATGTTGGGGTGATCATCTCGTGTTATACACATGAATTATTCTCCTGTTCCTTCTCCCTTACTTGTATCATTTGATAAGGAAGAAAAGTCTTGTGTAAAATTTTCATTAATTATTTTCATTAATTTTGGTCTCTAGTTCCCAGCTCCAAAGGCAGCAACACATCTCTCGATCTTGGTACTTCCAAAAAAGCATGAACTGAGAATATAAACCTGTCCCAGCTTTTTTTGTGTTTGGTCCTACTCTAAGCACTCTGCCAGACCTTGTGGATGTGGAGCAATGGAATAGTGATCATTTAGACTGAAAGAGGGTAGATTTGGATTGGTTGTTACGAAAAAATTCTATCCTGTGAGGGTGATGAGGCACTGGCACAGGTTGCCCAGAGAAGCTGTGGATACCTCATCTCTGAAAATGTTCAAGGTCGGGAGGGGTGGGTAAACCTGGTACAGTAGAATGTGTCCCTGTGCATTGCAAGAAGGTTGAAACTAGGTGATCTTTAAGGTCCCTTCTAACCCAAACCATTCTATCATTCTTTGTGAAAAATGAAAAAAGTCTTTTGTATGTATTTTTGGGAACAAAAAAATTTAAGCCAGCCCTCGACACAATGAGAAGCAGCGCAGCTGTGCAGGGAAACCCTCGTCTGAGGGAAGCTGGTCCTGTGCCACGAGCCTAGTACATAAAGCAGGAGAGGAGTATAAGAGTGTCTCTGAAGAGGAGTAGAATCAGAGAAACACAGCACAAAATCAAGGGTATCTGGAAAAGATTTATTTGGTTAACACTCAAGGGAAAGAAGAGCATTTTGAGTAGCATGTTAATAAGTTTGAAATATTTCTAGCAATTCAGATCAGTTCATCCAGCCATATGCTACCTCTATTTATTTGTTGTTCCAGTGTGTCAGGCTTAAGGCATCTGCAGAATAAATGCCCAAGAAATGTCAACTATTAGTCAGAAAGTTTTATTCTGTTGGAACTGCCTTCCAACTAATCAAAACAACACCTGAGTTACAACAGAAATTATTATCTAGAGTAGCTGAAAGGGAGAGACCCAGCACTTGCTAGGAGCCCAAAGTCTCTTTAACTAAGACTGATTGACAAGACAGGTAGGATGATCTGTGTTAGATGCCCAGTCTTGGGTTTGGTCTTCTGTCTGCAGGACATGCTGGAGAAACACCTTCACCCCTGTAAGGTGAAAGCGGAACTAGCGCACTGTGTTTGCGTGGATGTGACAGTTTAAGATAACCCAGCTGGTTTATCTTAGAATTCAACCTTATGCCATTATTGGAACACCTTCCAAGCAGACAGTACAAATTAACATGTTGGGGTGGGCCATGATCAAGCAGTTCCAGCAGGCCATGTAGTGAATTTTGTTTGGCTTTTTAATTGCTCCAGACTCATTCACATCCCTCTCTGCACCATTTCAGGCCTAATAAGTTTTCCATGAGGAGCAGCACTGCCAGTGACTACTCAAGTCTGAGTGATTCTCAGCTGCTCTTTGGCTCCCAGTTCTGCCCGGAGAATGTGCAGTCGGCAGCAGCACCACTGGAGCTGGGCACGCAGCCGGGACAGCAGAACTCCCAGGATGTGAGTCTTGCTCTCAGTCAGCGCCATGCAGGCACACAGCCACCATTCAAAGTTAATGGAAAATGCTGATATCAGGTGGTAACACTTGCAAATGTCAGTAACTTCTGAAATGAAGTTATCTTCTTGCTACATACACATATTTACCGTGACAAGACAAAGTAGCAGCCTGGTCAGATGAAAACTTGGTATTTATAACAGATTACTATAAATTATTATTGAGATAGGTATCATTTTCTTCAATCACATTTTTAAAATTACTAAAATAGTATGAAATTATTCTCAAGATAAAGTCTTTAGACCACCTGCCTAGCCAAGGTAGAATATTACATCTATTCTTCTTTCAAAAATGTTGTTTCACTTCCTTAGCTTTTTGCCAGAATGACAGAACTATTCGGTGTTTGCTTCCCTGCACTGACAATGACCTTGCTGCATTGTTGTTATGGTAGATGCTTGGATGATTTTGGATTTGGATGAAGAGTTTCTATGCACAAAATGTTTCTCCTACAGTTCGTGGTTTCTTATGTTACCAGCCTTCACTAAAATAGCTCCTGCACTGCTAACAGAGATCTGAATAAACAGAGATCTGCTAACAGAGATCTGCACTAGATCTGAATAAACACACCTGGAGTAAAGATTAGGAAAGAGCAGTGGTGCCAGCTTGGAGGCCCCAGGCTGTCCTTCAGTTCCAGATGCTATCTGCTGTCCTCTGCATTTTGCCTAGGAGCAGTTTTCATCGGATGCAAAATAGGAAATTAACTCTTCATTATGAAAAAAAATGTATGGAATTCGCACTTTCTTAGGTTTTAAGGAAAAAGCATTTCCATTTTGGTCACACAGTGTCTGGAAATTTTGTAGAATGAAGCCTTCATATTAATATTCAATTTCTTGTTCTAAAATGTGTATTGAAGCATGTGAAAAACTCATCTACAGTCTGTTGATGTTGCTAGTTGGCAGCAAAATGATGTCATCCACCAGGAAATTCAATAGGATTTTTTTTTTAGATTCATGTACAGGGAGCTTCTACTGACAACTTGAACTTCTCCAAAATTCCAGAAATACTGGAATTCATTTATAGTCTCTGTCTTGAACACAGAAGGGGAAAAAACCTGCGCACCTTGTGACTGTAGCAAACTGAAAATCCTCAAGATGAGAAAAAAGCTTGAGTCTGGAGGAATTTGGGCTGGGTCTCAGTTCCACAGGGAGTTGATCTAACTACACACACTAAATGAGGCATAATCTCATGAAATTCTTAATCTCCTCTGCCAGTCTAATCTGTCATGTCCAATCACTGTGATCTCTGTCTGCAAAGCACTGGATAAACTAATGGTTCCTTCTAATTAATGTTCTGATTATTTTTGTACTTCAACATTTTTCTTTTGTTTGTGTCACAGAGTGAGCCCAGTATTTTTACCAAATACCAGACAAAACCACAGTTATTTGATGAAGAAATAAGAGAAAAAGGTTCACTTACTTTTGGTGCAGGAAGAGTGAAAAGCGTCTTGGAAAATTTTGAAGTGAATAAGAACAAAATAAAGGACAAATATGACCGGTATGTAGACATCCATTGGAAATTCTTTCCGTGCTGGTGGTTATCACTCCCTGCAGCTCCTTCTTCCCCTCTTACGAATCATACATGACATAGCTGCATATTTCTCCAATAAAAGTATCTTTTCAGGTTTTAAATAATTTCTAATTGGAAAAAGTCACAAGGTAAGAGAATAGGGTTTATTTGCAATTTATGTAACATGCTCAGCCATAAGCCCCATGGAACAGCAAAACTCTAACCTGAATTTACCTTTGTCATTTTTAGCTAATCAGTGTTGTTTCTTTTTTGTGTATTGATTCTCTGTGAAAGCCCTTATTTCTCAAAATCTTACAGGCTATGTGTGGACTGATAAAAGGGACTCTGAGGATGGCCTTCACACTTGGGCCGGATGGGGGGATTGCCAAACCTACTTGCATGCAGATTGCATCTCTATAAACCTGCATGTGTTCCTAGAGTATTATTTCTACACAAGATTTGTATATATTGTTTTCTTGGTAACAGACAAGTGTTATTTGCTAATTTGCATCTGCTCTTTGTCAGATGTCAAGAATTACATGTACCTGTAGGTCCTGAAGGACTTTAAGGAACAAGCCAGTGATTTGAAGCTCAAAAATGAAATACGGCAAACTCCCCAGTACACCTATAAATAATTCTTAGCACTGTACATTTTGTAATGTACCATCCAAAGTGATATGTGTTTTTATTAAAAGCCTTTGATCAAATCAGGCTATGTATCTCTCTTGCCTTTTCAATGGGCACTACACTTCCGATAAGGCAAAATTTGATTCTCTGTTGCCTATTAGAGGAGGATTTTTGTAATGATATGAAAGACTAATTTTAAATGTTTAGGCATCACCCATAATTATTCTTTATTTTTTTCTTCGAATGGATTATGCTCCTTCCTACACTCCAGACTTGCTCCCAGATTAGAAGCCTGTTTATAGAAATAGCTATATTATCCTTGCAAAGATAAGTGTATAATTTATCAATTTGTATCCCCCGCAAGTTTGACTAAGAAAATGAGTATCTTCCTTTCCATAAGGCTAGAGAGATTTCAGGCACACTGCCTAATTCTCATAACTAGATTCTAACTGGTCTCTGCCTTTTTTTTGGCTGTTGTAATTTAGATCACTCAAATGATTGACTTTAAATGACCCGAATCTTCAGAGAGGAAAAGGTTATCACTTTGCTTAGCAACCACCCGTGAATTTTGGTGTGGCAGGTTAATCATGAATATAGTCTGGTTCCTGATAGGCTGGCTCAACTTAAAAGGACGGATAACAGAAACCACAGGCATAATCTCAGGAGAAAAGGATTTGCAGTATTTGTTCTTCCTGGCTTGGGCTTTGTTGATGCTGAAGCTTTTCCCATGTTTTTCCCACAGTTATTTTAGTCCAAACACAATACCCATGTATCGCAGCAACTGGCACGTCACCACACAGGCTGGGTCCTTCCGGAGCAGATAACACGGTGATCACACCCCAGCAGCTAATGGACAGTTGTGCACATGCCAACTAAAAATTTGAGAGAGAGGCCAAAAATCTGAGAGTAAAACTCCCATAACTTCATGAATATGACATATATGGGCATGTATGTATATGTATTGTTTTCTTACTTTATATTGCAGAGTCCATGCTTTCCTAAAACAACTGAGGTGACTTCAAAGGGTTATGCCCCCTGAAGTAATCATGTTTCCTTGCTTACATTACACACTACACTGTGCCTTGCAGTGTTTCCTGTCTCATATTTAGAGTGATCTTTTCAATTTTTGTACACTTCAGTAATTTACATTTCTGGTTCATACTTGTTGTTTTTTTCCATTTTAGTGAAGTCCTAAGCTCCTTTATTTCCAGCCTCAAAGACAAGCTTCAAGAGGTAAGTTACTTCAAATCCAGAATGTAAAATAATGAATACTACATAAAATAAGGAATACTACAGAACATTGTGTTCACTTTCTCTTCTTTACTATGCTGATATCTAAAATATTATATTGTGTATCTTAAGCAGTCAAATACTTTAAACTGACAATTGTAAGGTTTTTTGCATGTACCACTGCCTTTACGGCCTTAACGTCAAGGTCTTTAGGGACTTGCTTCAGAGCCAGCAGTGGAATTTCTCTGGGTCTCTGGAGCAAAAACAAGCTGTAGTGGCTGTCTGCAAATATCAGTTCTTTCTTCCTTTTGCCTGAAGAAAGCAGTCTACTCTCAGGATTAGTTAATGTGGTCTGAAGGCGAAGGTCTCTCCCCCAGCACTTCCACAATTAATTTTATTAGTTATTATTAATCCTATTTTACAGATAAATATCTCTTTTTAAAAATCTGTTCAGATTTTATGAGCCTTGTGCGCCATTCCACATCTCCTTTGGGGTTGCAACCAACAGCTGGACAAATTGTTTCAAGTGACAGATAAACAACCATTTTCAGGCTGTTCCATTCCATGAGTTACAGTCATTGTTCTGTGGCATCTGAGGCTGTGATTTTGCAAACAAAGAAAAGGCAATGTTTTAATTTTCCCATTTACCTTTGTTTTTGCAGCTGCAAGCATGCTTTGAGAAGTTTGAAGAAACGTGTGATTCCAAGCACAAATCCATTTCGGTTTGCCTAGAAACCCTTTCCAAGACATGTAAGTCCTTCCTGTGTTCCTATTAACAGCAGAGGGCACAGTCAAACTGCCGAATGTCAGCGTGTTGTCTCCAGGCTGGGGTGAACTGGGCAAGTCCTGCCACTCACAGCTGCTCTCCCTGAGGGAGGAGAGAAAATAAGACTTATCCATGGTATGGACTTGTCAGTTTTTCCATTCCTACTGTCTCATTTTCTCCCTTTCTCTGCTCTTTTGCACTTAGGTGATGCAAGGTTAGACACTGTGCTCAAACAGATAAACACACTTCTGGTTTTGTGTTTTGCCTGGAGTATGATAATTTTTAGACTATCTGGAGCACTAATGGAACACAAAGTAAAAATAACTTAGATATTTATATCCTGAGTATCCAGTTTCAGTTTTTAGGGCTTTCTCAGGTTTTCATGTGTTAGTTTGAAGTCTTCCATTGCTCCTCTGTGCTTGAAGGGATTATGTTTTGGATGTGAGCAAAACTAGTATTGCTCATTTCTTGAATAAGAATCACATAGTGAAGCACACTATTGCCATGATAAAAAGGTGACCTCCAGAAAAGCTAATAATGTAAAATACTTTTGAACAACTCTGTCTCTGAAGTGGCTAATCACAAAAATCTTTACTGAAGGAAAATGCTTCAAGAAATTGTTTCTAATTTAGCTTAGATCTGAGCCTTTGAGAGTACATTAATTTTTAATGCTGGTGTGATGCTTTATCAACACCCTGTCAGGACTGCTCAGAGCTTGCTCTGTTCTGTGCAAGAACAAGAGACCATTTTCAATATACATAAGAAACGTGAAGTGAGCTGTACCTTGTGAGATGAAGGCAGGAGACCTTCACAAAAGCACAATAATGTTCACTGTGTGGCAAAATGTGGGTCCACAAAGCACATCTTTCACAGATACCCTTTAAGTCAACACAGCCCTCTCAGGCAAAAAGAGTGGAGTCTGATGCATTCTGCAGGAGGCCATGATAATCTGTACATTTGAAATACCAATCTTGTCGTACTAAGAATGCTCCTTTGCTGTGCTTGGCAAGTGCTCTTTGTAGGACCCTAATGTAAGCAAGAGTCTGTCTGCTTTGGCCAGCACAACAAGTTCCCTATTGCACATTTTCCCATCTCCTAATTACTTCAGTGCCTCAACTTGTCCACTCTGCAGCAGGACTTTGCCTAATTTCACATACCTCATGCACAGAAATTGTTGTCATGGCACTGAAAATCAGATCTATTGTTCGTGACTCCCCCTCTTCATTCCATACCATTTACTCAGCTGTCCTGTTTCCTCTCCATATCCATTTAAAATGAATGTGCCTTGAATGAAATGAGAAACCTCCCAGAGGTGCATGCTGCTAGATTTTCAAAGCAATTGAAAAGAAAAATTGGCACTTTCTGTAATGCATCATGCTGCAGAATGTTGAATATATAATGAAAATAATCACATGCTGCACAATGTTGTTCTTTTTATATTTCTGGGAGGTTCATCTGTCACTGGTTAATTGCAGATAAACACTGTCATTTGGCTGATATCACAGTGATGGATAATTAAGTTCCCACTAAATAGATACCTACGCTAGTGCCTTGAAAAGAGGCAATTCCCTTGAAAAACTGGTATAAAGTTCCAAAACTCAGGTGGTAAAAAGATAAATTCAGAGCTAATAAAGTTCTGAATGCCAGTGAGTGATGATACAGTACCTTGGGATGTGGGTGACATGGCAGAGACAGGTTAAATCATTGGCAGTGGAGGATTTCACAGGTAGGAGAGGAATGAAGAAGATGAAGAGAACTAATGCACCAGGATATTCCAGAAGCTCTGAAAAGCAAAGGAAGGTGAAACTTGAAATCAAGTCTGTCTTCATTAAAAGCTTATAAGGAGTATCACAGGCTGCATTTTTAGCAGTGGGTAGCAAGCACATTTGGCATAGCCTGTGTAGCCACTGGGCAAGAACAAAACAGAAAATATTTTTCAAAATGTATTTCCAAAGCAATTCCAAACACTGCTGGGCTGGCATGCTCTGTGCAGGAAGATTTTTAAAAATGTTCTCTTTTGAGTGTTTGTCCATATGTGCTTGCACACAGTGAATAGAGCTGTGTCTGGCCCTGGAGATGAGACAAGGTTTGGCTGAGCACTTTCCACAGAGGTACAGGTGCTCTGTGCCTTTCTCATATCTTGGTGTGTGGTGCACAGGGATGTAAAGAGGCAGGCAGACCCTGTAGCCTCAGTTCTTCCTCCTTATATACAGTTTCTTTGATTGACTTTCCCACTCATCATTTGCTCTTTCCTTCTGGTTTCCATTCCTGCAGCTCATTTCCTTTCATATTTTTCCCATTTAATTAATATACTTGCACTTCTATCTAAGTTTTCTATTTTTTTCTACAAATCCCAGTTTTCACCACTCAGCCCTGCTTTGCTGTTCTGGTATCTGGTAGCTCCAGCTGTGACAGCTCCTAACAGCCGAATCCTCCACAACGCCTTGGCTGCAGTGCACATGAGCAGCATTCACCCAGCCAGCATGCCACAGGCAATCCTCTGACATACTGCCAGGAAGGGTGACAAAGTAATGTGCAATATGTCACTTACAGAGGTATGAGGTGATGCGGTTCTCTGACAAATTCCGGTGCCTGGTGGGCAGTTTCCAAACATGACTTGCTTTCAGACTCCCCAGGCCCAGCAGTTGCTGGCAAAGTTTCCAGGGGAAATTGCTGTGCTTAAAATGGTGTGATTTGAGCTTGTTTACTTTGAAGAGTATGGTCCAGACTGGGACACCCAGTTCAGACTCCCTTATGTTCTGTATGGATTGAAAAGTCAAAAGGTTTGAAATGGATTTAAAAAATTATTTTCCATGTAGCTCCTAACTAGCCATGCAGTGACTGACAGAGCTGTTGAGGTGAGGGACTTAACCAGACTCCAAAACACCTCAGCATGGATGGTGAGAGGAAGTGTGGATGTTCCAGTAGATACTGAAAGACCTCATTGTCACAGTTCAGAGCTTGGAGCACTGTGCGCTGTAGCACAGGGTGAGATCAGGGGCAGCCCATCCCACAGTGCCCCAGTGCAGGTGCTGTCTGAGGTCTTGTGGAACAGGAACCAGGCTACGCCAGCACAAAACTGCCAGCTAACTGCTTGGAATATATCTCAGCAGGATGCAGCCATGACAGCCCAACTGTCTCACCCTCTGGCACAGCTCTGTGGCTGCCCAGAGAGAACATGCAGTGCTCTGCTGAGCTCCAGAGCTGTCTTCCCTCCTTGCGTCTCACCAGGTTTATAGCACCTCCAGTTTCCCTTAATGAATCTGGGCGTGGGGCAACCAACCTCCTTTCAAAGTGTTATTTAAAGCTTCTGTGTTGTTAGTGCCAATCTCAGGATGAGCTGCATAGATGATGATAGATAGACATCAGAAGCAGTTGCTGTTTAATATTCCTAGGCTGTGAGGCTGGTGCTCCCTCCCTTGACTGCTCAGGAAGTAGTTTTCAGCTGCCAGGAGTGCAGCTGCACCCGGGTACAGGCTGATTTGCAGGGAACTCTCTTCAGCACAGGGTTGCAGCCCTACCCTGAGGTCTTTCAGCCTTTTATCTCATGCCATATTTCATATTTGAAATGTTATTATTGTAAACCAGTAGCATCCTAAGACAAGGCTACAGCAAATCAAAACACAGGGATATTTCAGTTTGTAAAAAACTGCCTCGTTTATATTACCTCAAGAGAGGCACAAGTCTGTGCATAAGTCACCCATTAACTGAGTAAAGATTTTCTGTCTATGATCAAGTTATTCAATAACTATCTGCTGCAGGATTTATTTGAAGAAAATCTCTGAAGCAGCCCTTCTTGATCATATTCAAAGACAAGAGACTTGACTTAACAGGGTCCTTGATCTGATTAGTTTGGCCATCTCAACACCTATTTTTTCAAGTCTCTGTTAACGCTCATTTTTACTTTGTTTGTTAGTGTTTGACAAGTCTGAACACTCCTCTGGGTATGGAAGCAGGGAGGGGAGTGCCCCTCCTCTGTACTGAGGGTTTTTTCTGCAGAATACTCCTACACGTACAAATGAAATGCATTCTAAAGGCTGGCTGCTGGTTGCTTGCCTGCAGCATGCTGTGCTGAGTCAAACGTATGTGCAGATCACAAGCCCAGTGGATGCAGGACTATTTTTAGACTGAGGATACTACACTGAAGAAGAACAGACAGACTAGGGAAACCAGAAAGTTTTAAAAATATTTCTGAGCTAAAATTAAGCTTATGGGGAAGAGCAGCAAGGTGAGGTAAGCTTGCGGATGCTGCCCTTCCTGTATCTTCACTGTGTAGAGATGGAAGGTGACATAAAGTGACATTAAAGGAGTTTCCTCCTTTAGTCGTTGCTTTTCTTCTCTTTGTTGGTTGGCAGGCTCCCCAAAAACCTGCTCTCAGACTGCAGGTAGCTCTTGTGTCTAACCAGGGAGATGAAAAGTCTAAAAGTCCCACTCAAACACTCACTCCCCCATTCAAAACCCATTCTGCAAGTCATAGCTTTCCAGGTTTCTAAAACAGTCTAAATCTGTCAGAGCAAAACACTAAAAGATTAAAAACAACAACCAAATTGTCTGCAACAGCATATTGTTTGAAATATGTGCAGATAATCCTCAGAAATCAGCCAAGCTCCTACAGAGAGCAAGGCAAAGCCATGTGGTGATGTGCATCCTGAAATAATGAAGAAATTCTCCTGGGAATTTCTGGGAGGTGATTTTAATTCAATGTGTGTGAGGAAGATGCACGGATGAGGCAACTGCAGGATTCATCCTCCCAAATGACAGCCGTGCACACTGCCCAAGCACGGCTCCTTCAGAGGAGGCAAACTTTAAAACACAGCTGGGCACTGGTCTAGGAGGTGCCATTCCCCCTGTCCATCCCTGAGCGGCACCTCCAGCCCTGTGCCATCCCACACCTCTGCTTTGCGTGGCTGAATGAGACAAACACTTTCAATCTCCTTTCATAAGAGGAGATTACCATGTAAGCGCTTAATTATCTTGTAGCTTTTCTCTGCCCATGTCTCATTCAATCTCTCTCTTTCCTTGCACATAGACAGCTGGGAAGGTGTGTGAGCTTCCAGACACCCTGGGGTGCACAGCAGTTCTGTCAGCCAGAGCTGGTGCACCACCGTATGCCACACTGCCCTGTCTCACCTGCAGCCTCTGGTGCTGACATTTGTATCCTTGTGTCACTTTCTAATTAACTGAATGCCCTTTGGCTTTTGCAGCCAGATGACTACAGCAGATTTGAAGCATGTTTGGCTCATGAGAAGGGCTTGACAAGCCCCTTTCAGAGCTGCCTTGTCCCTTCATGCCACCCTGCTCAAGAGCTGATGTTTTCCCTTTAGCTGAGGCTTTTTTTTTAAGTTCCCCCCCTTTTTAAAAAAAAAATACTACATGACTACTTCCACTGAAAAGCTTTGTTTGAATCTACAGAAAGGCCACTGTGCTGTCTTTTTCAAAGAAGTCACCTGCCTTGTCTTAGTGCATTACATCACAATCTACCTTTTATAAAATCTTGTTCCATCTTATTCCATTTCCCTCCGTATCTTTGAGTACATTCCTCCTCAAAGTTTGTTCTAAAACCTTGCACCATATGAGAACAAATTACTCAGCCCATAATTGCTCATATTTTTTTTCCTTTCTTCCTTCCCAAAATTTTTAAATGTCCCTGTTTTTTCACAGAAGCAAAGCCTGTACAATCACTTTCTGCCTGCCTCTTCCTAATAGTTTTTAGCTCTTTAACCAATTCCATCTACAGTTTGACAGAAAGGCACAGCTCACTGAGATAATTAAGTCCCTGAAAGCTTAATGAAAATAGCTGAGCAGGAGGAGAAGGGCTCCCAAGTGCCCTGCAGCTCTGCAGCCTGTGAGCACAGCACTATGGGGCAAGAGGTGCTCACTGAGGAGCTGAGATAAACACTGATGAGCAGGTGGGCTCTCAGCTCCTCTGACACCCAAGTCCATTAAACACCTTGGATCTGTAGCAAAAGAAGATTCATTAATTGCAGAGCTCTTGTAGGCACTTGTTGAAATGTAGGCTTTATCCTGATTTTTTCTCAGGTATGCAGTGTTGCTCCAGCACTCCAGGGTTTCGGTTATCCTGGCCCATTGGTTTGGCAGTGCTTTACTTTAGCAAGAGTGCTTTGGATCCTGTTTTATGCCAACCAGCCAACATTCCACACCATCTGTACACACCTTCCTGCACCCTTCACAGAAAAGACCAGACATGTTTAGCTCTTTCTCTCTGCTCTTTCTCAGCTCTTCCCCTCTGTCCTAACTTATGATTTTAAAGGAGACTTCCAGAAGATTGCTAAAGATTTTTCATCTCCACATACATTGCAAATTGTGTTCCCATCCTGTAGCATATTAGGCACAGCAGTGGTTCCCATAAGCGTAATTGAAGTTGTATGGGGGGAGATATATTCTTATCCAATCATATAACACAAATCCCTGGGGGTTTATCAGTTTTTCAACAAGGCTGACTGGTGCCAAGAGCAACTTGCTCCAATTTAAAACCCTCCCAGGGAGCCTGTGCCTCCACAGAACATTGCTGGGGCCCCACTACCAAGTGCTGGGCACAGCTGCCTGGTTCAGGTGGTTTCTGACCCCATCTCTTCCCATGACTGGAAAATGAAAATTCCAATTCTTTGCACACTCCTTCATCATTTCCCTCTATTTCTTCCAGCAGTTTTCCTTCAGTTTTCAGCCTCCTGTGCATTTCTGACACAGTTTCTCTGGCTGCACTTCTTAGCCATTAACCTTACACCTTTGTCCTGTTCAAGCTCCATTTATCACCACCTGGTTGCAGGAGAATGTTGGTTATACTGGTGGGGATCAGCTGTGCTGGGGTCCCCCTGCCTTGGCCATGCCTGTTGTGCATCTGTCAGACAACCAAGCCTCAGGTTTCCCTGCATTCAACCTACCAAATTCTGCAGCTTTGCACAGCCTTTTTTCTCCAGCTGCCATGTTAACAGAGTGCAGTAAATGAGGTTTGGCCTATGTACAGCATCTTATAAATTTCAAGTGCCTTGCATTAAACATCCACCCCATTGTTCACTGCTCAGGGTTTGGGGAGATCACAGTGGGAGAATCATGTGGTGATTCATGCCAAGCCATGCAGGAAGTAGCAATAGTATTGATAGTACTTTATTCACATTTACAAATGAAAGACCAAATGTGTTTTTTATTGATTTCCCCATTTAGTGGAAGATGCTCTTCAAAGTCACTGCAGCTTGGTGCTGAAAGCTTTGACAGATAAAAGCCAAATGGAGCAGGCACTGCTGGAGATGGAGAGGAGACTTGCAGCCGTAAGTGCAGAAATTAATCTTTTATTCTGAATCCTCATTCTGAATTTCTCCCGCTTCTTCAAAATACTAACTGAATATTAAATTGCCTTCGAATGGTGGATTATAAAGCAGACTGCTCATGTTATAATGAAAGGGGAAAGACATTAAAATGCTAATTCTAGGCCAGATACTGACAGAGGCTTACCCAAGCACTGGCTAACAGTGCTGTAAGCTCTGATGAAGCCCTGATCAGTAAGAGAAGAGGCCAACAGTGCCTTGTTGTGGCAGGCCATGATGGAGCACTCACTGCTTCCTCACCTGACACATGCCTTTGCTGGAGGAAGTGGTGCAGTGCGTGCCTGTGAGGGGACAGCACCTGGCAGAAGTGCAGCACCTTGTCCCTTCTGCCAGGTATTTCCCAGGGGGAGAAAAAAAGAGGCGAAAAGAGAACAAGTGGGTGTCAGAGACACAAGATGCACTGGCAGAGGCGTCCTTAACAGGTTTCTCCAAAGGCCCTTCTGCAGGAATTGTTTTTGGCAAGGATGTGTCATGCCAGCATGTGAGAAGGCAGTGCTTCTAGGGGAGGGGCACGCAGTGAGTTAGGAAGATGCTCCAGTCCCAAACTTCTCACTTTTGTGGGACAGATTGAGGATATGTGTTACACAGGGAAATGCAAATTGCTAATCTTTGGGTCAATACCAAACAGACACACGGTTTCTTACTTTCCAAACTTACTTTCTAAACGTTTCTTACTATTGTGCCTTTTTGTGTGTTGTTTACTGCTTCTCCTCTGCTTTCTGCTTCCCCAGAAAGATGTGGAGATTTTGGATATGAAATCCAGTATCCAGCTGCTGAAGGAGGGTCTGGAGTCATTGCCAGCCCAGCTGAATGACCAGTTCCTGAAAGCATGTAAAGAGCTTGGTTTCCTGAAGGTCCGTAATACCTCAGCTGAGCAGCACAAACCTGTGTCTAGTGTCAGCCTGCCCCCTCACATGACAGATAAGTCTTTTCAGACCTCTCCTGGGCTGTGCCAGCCCTGGCCATGCTACCCAGGCAGGGAGGTTTACAGCTGCTCAGGCTGGTCTCATTTCCCCCATGTGACAGTGGGGCAGCAACATGGAGACTCCCCTGGAATGAACCAGGTCACTGCAGAGGGCACATCTAAGGGTGACCTAAACCCACCTTCAGGAGACAAAGCCAGCCCCATTGCTACAGCAGCCTGTGGCAGAGCAAACACCTCTTTGCAGGAGGGGAAGTACAGCTTGGAGACACACAGCTGTGCTGCCTGTCCTTGCATGTGCTGGGCTGGCAGACGCCTTTGGGGGAGCAGTCAGAAGAAACACTGTCCTGTACCACTGGAAGTGCCTCTACTAACCCCACTGAGGAAGGCATTCAGGAGACGCACTCGAGGGTTTGAACCCCTGACATCATCGCAGCAGCAGCAGCCTCAAGTTTGCCACTATTCTGCACAGAAAGCTACACCTGGGCAAAGACACAGCAATTGGTCCACAGACCACGAGGTGGAGAAGGCAGTTGTAGGGAACAAAACAAAACAGAGTCCAGGAAGGATCCCCTGGAAAAAATCAATAGGGAGAAAGAAAACGTACTCCATTAAGAGGAAAGGTGAACATTCTGGATGTGCTGACAGTGGGCTGAAGCAGAGGAAGGCAAATGGGATTGAGTTGGAAAGCTCCAGAAGAAATTGCCTTCCCAGATACTTGGTTGATCTCAATTCGGAAAACTCTGACCCGATTTTTGCAGCTCCCTATCAGCAGATCCTCAGCAGTGCTCAGCTGGGGCTTACAAAGAATTTCCCACCAGTGCTGTGCTCTAATAAAAGCCTGCAACAACTTGCAAGCACAAGAAAGACAAGCCTTGAAATGAAAAAAACAGTGAATGTTTCCAATGTAAAAAGGTATCTTTTGGATTCCTCTCCCGAGGAGAATGTGGTATCCCCGTGTAGCACAACAGGTGCAGAGCAAATGAGCTGCTTCAGCCTCCGAAGTCCCACAAGCTCCAAGAAACCACATCCTGTCAAATCACTGGCTCAGCAGAACATAGCCTGTTGCTCTTTACTGTTTGATTGTGATTCTTCCGATTGAAAGGGTTTGTTTCATGTTCGGAGCCCTTAGTGCAGGTTTGACCATTTCAGTTGCAGTTTATCCCTCCAGGTGTGTTACCTGCTTAGTAAGAGGCAAGACTCAGGCCTGGATGCTTGAAAGTGCTATTGCCCCCTTTGAGTAAGGGACTATGTGGGGTCTGAGCAGGGCTCTCCCCTTGCTTGAAAAGCTGAGATCTGTATTGCTTTGCTTCCCTGCTCCCAGAAGAGATGCCATGGGCTCCAGTTACCATAGCATTTACACAGCAGAGAATTCTGCTGTCAATACCTGACATTCCCAGGGAGGAGAGGGCTGGCAGAACACAGGCAGGCAGTTCAGTCAGATTTGGCACTGAGATCTCCTGGAAACTCTTCAAGCTAGATCGATAAAATGCTATCTCTGTGGCCAGAGGCTTCACTCTGTTTCTTACTCATAGTATCTCTGTTGGTTTGTTGTGTAAAAGTTCAGGTTTTTAGTAGGGTAGTGTTGTTCTGGTTGATTTCAATAAGGTTCAGATTTGTCTCAGGAGTTGTTTGTGAACTTTGGACAGGGACAGGTTTAACTGAGGAAAACCAAATCCCAACATCTCACGTTCATCCACTATTGTATCCCTTCTCCTTACAGGCTGAAATTCCTTGGTTTCAGAGATTCCAGGACATTATTTTGTTTCTACTTTATTTGTCTCTTGTATCCCTTGGCCGATTAAGGAATTCTCCAACATACTCTTTTCAAGGGCAGTGGTTCTCAGAAACCAAAGACATGACAGGCAGATCCAGCAGATGAGACGTTGGATGGTCCCAATTCCCACAGAGCAACTTTTTCGAGGGTACCCAGCTGTGACTGTGGGCAGCTCCCACTGCTTCGAGCACTTGTGTCATGTTTCATTTCTAATCTGAAATGTTACTAGCAAAAAAAGTATTTTGGTGTTGACAAAACCATATTGCCACAAATCCAAATTATCCAGCTTTGTCATCCCAAGGGAAATGGCTGGGATCCCTTTTTTTTCTGGCTTTAATAAACTCATCTTCATGAAAGCCCAGTGTCTCTATGTTCGTTTTTTTGGGAGAGGCAGAGTCCTGCCGCAGCAGGAGAACAGGCAGGTGCTTTTTAGCTGTTTAACTCCCCCAGACTGTGGAATTGGGAGGATTCCTTTTTTAGCGCCTCTCTGGTGTTTAAAGAAGGAAACCTTCACCCTTCCAGTTTAAAATTGGTCCAGTGATGTTAATTAACTGGGGGGAGGTATGGGGAGCCCCCAGAGCCTTGGGACCTCCCTGTCAGAGAAGGGGCTGGGTGATGGTTGCCAGCAGCAGGGGCTGTTCATTTCACACTGACCTTGTGTACCCACCTCCCCAGCAGCCCCAGAACAGCCTTCGTGAGGCAAAACCTGTTCTGTGGATTCACCACCCCCTGCGTTTTGGGATTGGTGAGGACGGGTGCAGGTCTCTGTGCAGCCCCTGGCCTGGATGCAGAGAGCTCGGCAGCACATGGCTGAGCTTGGAGGGACCTCTGGAGGTGTCTGCTGCAAGCCCCTGTGCAGCGGCAGAGCAAGGACGGGTTCCTCAGCACCCCAAGATGGAGCATCAGTGCCGTGGAGTGCCCCTGGAGACCCCTGCAGCTCCCTGCCACATGCACACTCACTGGAACACAGTGGGAAACAAAATCCCTGGAGACGAAGGTGTAACAGCAACAGCAGCCAGCAATGCCTCCCCTGCATAGGACAACTTCCCTGGTGAATGGGGAAGCCCCAGTGTGCCATCCTGGCCCCCAAAGCCTCCCTGCCTATTCCCACTCAGGGTCTCCTCCAGGGTTTTACCTGCCAACAAGAGCATATGTCCCAATATGGCTGTGATGATGGCAGCTCCTGTCCAGCCTTGCTGGACAAAAATGGAAGCCACTCTGTGTGGCAGCAGACTTACCAGACACTCTGCTTGCACCCCAGCGGAGCTGGTCCTGCCTCCCAGCCCGTGCTCCTTGCTGGATCAGCCATGCCCCAGGTACGTCTGGTTTCTCCTGGCCTTTGCCTCCATGGAGCTGCCAGCACCAGTGTTTGTAGGGGTCTTGTCCCACTCTTCACCCAGGAAAGGTGCCAGGGTGGCTCCTTCTGCAGCACAGCCAAGGAGGACTGCAGAATGAACAGGGCAAAACAATAAAACACACACAGTGGTCAGAAAAAAAAGGAAAATTGGGCTCCAGGCTGTCTGAGGGCATTTAATTGGGGCAGTTTTCTCTGAAACTCTGAAACTGCAGTTCTGGAGCTCTCTTGGGAGAGAACCTCAGAAAAGGGGGAGAACAGTGACCAAGAGCCTGTGACACCCAGGTGGCCATGGGCGCAGGGGTGTGAGAGAGCTGGATGCATCCTCCACCCAGCATCCCTGGCTGTGCAGGCAGCAGGCAGGTGGCCGCTGCAGCAGCACAGAGCAGGGGCCTCAGCTTTTCATCTGCCAATGAGTCACTTGGCAGAGAGGAGGAAACCTCTGACAGTGCGGAGGATGTGGAGGTGGCTGCTGTGCCCGTGCCTTGTGCTAAAGGTGCTCTAATGACTGTGGAATATAGGACACAGCCAGCTGCCTCCCCACAGTCCCACTGCACACTCAGCACTGTGGCCACACCATCCTCAGGATGAGACCATCCGGCTGCAGTAGTGCCTGGTGCTGGCAGCCCCTGGTGCAGTGCAGGGTCACCTCCACTTTCCCCCTGGGTGGCCTCCCCGGCACTAATCCCCAGACTAGCTGCCTGCCCTGCCTGCTTTCTGGGGCCCAGTGTGCCGGCATTGCCCCAATTCCTGGACCTGGCACTCAACTGGTGCTGCAGCCTCCTGACCCCACAGAGGAATGGATTGGGAACACAATGCCCCAGGAATGGAGATGTGGCAGGGAGCAGGAGTGGGGCACTGTGTGCTGCTGCCAGCACGGCACTGTCATGGGGACTTGAGGTGCCACATGTCCCTGCTGGCCTGGTGAGAGAAGAGCGATGGTGATGATAGGACTTTGCCAAGGCTTCAGCAGCTCAGGCACTGCTGAGGTGCAGGCAGAGAGGAGCAGGGGTGCAGGCAGGGAGATGGAGTGCAGGTGTCACCGTGCAGGACAGAGTCCTGAGCTGGTGTGACATTGTGGCACCGTGGCCGTGCCATTGCCCTGGCAGGGCAGGCAGTTTTCCAGCCGGACAATTAAGCGGATTAACTAATTACCTGAACCTTGGCAGGGTCCCACAGCCCAGCGGCTGCCAGGGCGCTGCATACCCGTGCAGGGCGGTTGGGACGCAGGTGTGGGGCAGATGGGGTGGCAGGCCCTCCCCAGACCTTCCCCAGGACCCTGTTAGTGGGTCCGACAGCCTCCTCTCCCCGCCTACCCCCTGGCGGCCGCAGGACCAGTCTCGGCCACAGCCCGCTGCCACCGCACTGCCCGCTCCGGGGAACCCTGCCCACCCCGCGGGCAGCATCCCCCCTCCGCCGGCCCGCCGTGTC
>VZRL01006443.1:108020-162926 GCA_013397895.1 Origma solitaria | reverse complement strand
TTTTTTTTTTTTTTGCTTTTTATCCTTCCTTGACCTTTACAGCATAACATAAAGGTCATCTGACATCTTGAACTAATGGGTGTACTAGGCTATATGTTTGTGTAAACATACGAAACTTCTTTATATTCCCTAGCTGTTTATCAAGCAAATGTTGTATATTTATATTCACAACATTATGCATTGCTGTTGCCCAGAGTTAGAAAATTGATTCATATGGAAATATCTGAGAGAAATTTGAAATATAAATGCTCTGACAGCATCCATATTCTCTGCAGCATTGTCAAGGATTTGGCTGGCATATTTGTAAATCATCAAAGGGCATGCTGGTTCAGAAACTCCAACCTGGCTGCCTCCAGCTTGGACATGTAGAGGGCAGTAGCTCTGGCACAGATTATTGCTAAGAGCTCTCTCTACAAAATGCTTTCTGCTGTTATCCCTCTACCGTTCAGGCACACCTTTTCATATTTCTACCTGTGGAAAGAAATCTCTCCAGCTTGGGGCAGGAGGCATTCATTTTTTGCAACCCAAGCAGTGTCACAGGCAGCAGAAAGAGAAGGGTAAACTGGGCAAGGGAAACTCTCGGGGTGTGTGAGATCTGTGGAGCAAGACTGGCATGTGCAGACTCTGGTACGAGGGACTTTGGCCTGTTTGGCACCTTAAGATGATGAAAACCAGAAAAGTGTACTAAAACCTCTGTGGAGTTTTCCAAGGTTGGTCACTGCCACTTCATGTACATGAGGCACAGACTTGTGCACATATTGATTTCCAGCAGGAAAAGGTGGAGTGGGTTTCCAGCACTTTCACTGGCCTTCTGTTTTCCCAAGACATTGCAAAGAGCTATTCAAATTATCACTTTGTTACACGCATGGTGGGTTCTTCCCCCACAAACCAAGCTGTGTGACACTGCATTCCCTTGGCAAACTCATGAGTCGGTGGTTTGGCTCAACTGTGTTATGTGCATCTAATTTTCAATTCACAGTTCTTTACTGTCCTTGGGCTGATGGTTTCAGGACAGATCAAACTCCAGAAGAACCCTAAATGAGGGTAATTTAAACAGTCATCTAAAACATCTGAACAGCAGTAAATAAAATAGAAATTGCACTGAGTTTTCAGGAACTTGAAAATGTTTCTTTATATATTTTTTAAGACTTTGCCTGTTTTGAGATAATTGTAGAGTCTTACAGACAAACAGCATAATGTTAATATGGGTCTCTAGAATGAAACTTTGAATAATTGGTACAGTGTTACAACACCTTTTTTTATTAACCTCTACTCTTATTTGATTTGCAGTATCATTTACTCCATAGGTTTTGTGTTTCATAAAAATGCTGTGCAGCTGAGTACGGCACATGAAAGGATAATAATATGTCTACAATACTTCAGCAGCAGAAAAGAAAAACAAAATACATACTTCCTTTGTAATCCTAATGGAGCACTTTTTTAAACTAAGCATCAGGGAGCACATATTCACAGTGTGTACTACAGAAGTTACATTTCTCATTAATTATTTTGTAACTGAGTTTCTTTCAGCGTCAGACATAAAAGTGAAGGGCTTTTTGTTTTTGTATTAATTGGTGTCTTTGTGATAAAGCATTTTTTACTCCAGTGGCTGATAAAATAATCAGCATTAGGATATGTATGTGAATATTCCCTTAGGGTTCACTTCAAAGACTAGAAATGAGGCAGATTTTCATACGCATGAAGAATTGCTTCAGAAATGTGTGACATGTTGTTTGATAAACACTTCTGAGGCAAACCTTGTAGTATGCAATATACAAACAAGGTAGTATGTACTTTTAAAATTTTTAATTAGAAAAAAAAAATTTCATCAATACATAATGGGGGAAGGTTATTACAGCCTAGAGGTTTTAGAGCTTCTGCAGGTCGTTGTATTTTATTTATTTTCAGAATGCAAAGATGTGATTTTAAATTTTTTGTCTAAACTCACAGATTTAAGGATTGTAGAGCATTTTTATACTCCTGCTTACACACAGGGGAGCTTCAATGTTCATTGAGGTCAGAAAGGAGTCAAATCTGTCATCCTTAGCCAAAGTTTCCTTTGACACGCAATATCAGGATTAGTTGTCTGGTAGCATTGTTTTGAATATGAGTATTCATGCTCATAAATTGTGCCTCTGTATTTATGATTTTGGTAATCAGCCTGAACTTTGCATACAGATGAACAGGCCTTAAATACCTGAACAAATGTGACTTGGGATGTTTAGAGATAGATGAAAACTTCTGATGCTCTTAATCACCTAGTACAAAGTAAGCATTAAAAGATGTTGCTGGTGCAGTAACATGTACATGTTGTTACACTGAAAGAAAAATCTCATTCAGAGAATGGATTACCTGTAAGCAAACCTTTACCTAAACAGCATTTGCAGAACTTTTTGTATGAAAATGAGGGAATCTGTAGGGGAAAAAAAAAAAAAAAAAGAGATTATCTACTGCATCTAAAGCTTTACACTCTTCCCTTTAAAAGCCTATTTTATTATGTATATAATAGAGAGCTCAGGAAGTGGAAAGTAGTGTAAAAGGTCAATAAGAAGAGCTACCTGCTTGTAAGGTGTCTTTATCTGCTAAATAGGGGCAAGAATTCACTGGGTTTGAGATGCAAATTTTTTTAAAAAGAGAATATAGGAACAAATGATGAGGCTATTCGTGAGAACAGTGGTGGAACATACAACTCCTTCTCGGATATGACCTTTAATTATGTGTCTGCAATTTGAATTTCCAGGCTCTTCCTTGCTCACTGTTGATGCCTTGATGGGCTTACCTAAAACAGGGGCTAGACAAGGTTAAGGGAATAAAAAGCAGATATATTTATTGAAGGGCCTGCAGCTACATTTAGGGTAGTCACAGCCCACCGGGGGCTACACCCAAAATGGACGACAGTTCATGGGTTTTTCATAGTTTATAAGTTTTGTCCATTTGCATGTTGTGGGTTAATCCTCCAATTGCAGCTTCAGGTAATGAAGTCATTACTCCAAGTTTGCTCCCCCCGCAATTCATTGTTGTTTGCGTATCTTGGGGCCTGAGACAGTAATGTGTTCTTGAGTTTTGGACTTAGACAGGAGTTGTTTTGTCTAAAAATGAAAGAACAGTAGCTTAGCGCCGTATATGGAATCTAGAGTTAAACACTAAAATAATTACATGATTACAGATGCATGAAAAATATAGAAGCTAAAATCCTAAGTCATCACTCAACAAAGGAATTTTTGGGTTTTGGTCAAATGATGGCCTCTTGTCCATTTGTGTAATTTTGTCTTTTTTCTCCATGGTGTATGTTGATTGCCATTCTCAGTTTGAGCATGGCCAAAAGGAAGGAACCGATCCCTGAGTATCTGGCCAAGGCTTGCGTTCCGTGTCTTCTTCTCTGGTCTTCATTTACAATCTTGATCAGATAACTTATTTCCTTTGTATCAATTCTGAGTGCTCAGCAGAACGAAAATCCAGAAGGGAATTTGTGTTTCTGCAGTACCGAGAGAGATGGTACATCAGTTGAAGTATACCTTATTATAGTGCCTGCAGTATCTGTTGTCACACTTCTTTCTCATGAGGGTGCTTTTATTTCTGTAGATCTTGGAGGACTGTTTGCAACTGATAGGTTTTTTTTCCACTCAAATTTGATGCTTCCTCTCTTGAAGATGTGACCAAAGTAACTTGCTTGGTGTATACTGATTGACATTTTGCATGAAAATTTGCAGATTGTGCTCTTGTTTTATTAGGCTTCTGTCATTCTGTTTTCTACTCTTGCTGTCTACTGTAATGTCTTGGAGGATGACTTTGGTTTCTGTCGCTCTTGTTAGTATTACATGTACCAATTTCCAAAGTAGTTTTTGTTCCAAAGAGTATCTAAACTCAAAGAGATGGGATTTCTTCAAATATTGCTGAAACAGTTACTTCGGTGTTTTGTTGGTATTTATAATAAATTGCAAGTATGTGACATGCACTGGTGACAGAAAGGCTACAGATGACAGAATTTGGGACTGATAGGTTGTCATGTTCTTTGAACCTAGGGTTCAGTGAATGTGTAAGGTGCATGAGAAGTCTCTTTTACAGTATAATTGTTGTGTAAATTTATCCTGATAATCTTTTTAACACTACTGAACCATGCTGCCCTGAGGAGTGCTTTACCTTCCTGAGAACTTTTTTTAATCTTGAGAGCAAGACACCCTGTACACACAATCATTTGGTATTTGCACTCTATATAATATCTCAGAAGACATGTTTGAATGCATAACTATTCTAGTCTCTCCCTCTTTAATTTTCTTCTACTGTGACATATTCTGTGATAAACTCTGCTGATATTATGACTTTTTATCAATTTAACAAGCATTTAATTTCTGATTTTTTTAAAGTATTTTACTGCTTAGAGAAAGATAAATATATATCTGACATTTTAAGCTTTATGCTAGCATGTTTTGTTTAATTTCTCTCCTTCTGTGAAGAGTGCTGGTGGAATCTGTGAGTCTTCTTAGGGCTTTTCTTCTCACAGCTCTTTTTCAGAAGGTTACACGGCTGCACCTTATCAGTGCTGGCCTTGAGGCAGCTGAATTGCTAGTAAGGGATCTGACAGAGAGAGTGCAGTTTTGCCTCTTCCTCAGCTTATTGATAAAGCTATTACACAGAATAGGTGCTAAAATGGATCCATGAGGAGCTCGACTTCTGGGCCTAGAACAAACCATTAATCACTACTCTTTGTGGACTTCACTGGGAGTCTTTTGTGAATGGCTTCACATTTATCAGGGAAAAAATTTCTAAGTCGGAACAAAATAAATTTCCCCTACATCTGAAGAAATTTTTGTGACAAAATGAAGCCTGTGAAAAGGAGCAGCTTTTCATCATCTTTTCATCATCTTTTCACCTGGAATTACTTTCATTATGCTTTTTTGCATTGTATTGAAATATTTTCAATATTTCTGTCCAGTCTTCTGTATGAACCTTGTAAAAAAAAAAAGTTCCTCTAAATAACAAGTCAACTTAAAGTACAGTTAGGGTACTGTAAGTATTTTAAATGACTTTGTGCAGCCTTTAGCTACTGCAGTACTTATAAGAAGAAAAAATGCTATCTCAGTACTCTATGATGTGCCAAGCCAGGATTGTCCATCATGAAGGTTTTCCTGTTTCAGAGGATTGACACGCTGTTCTACACAAATTTATTCCAACTTCCCTGTTTATTCAGGATGTCATTCTTGAATGCTGCATTATTTCTCCTTTGCTACAATCAACTGAGGAGTCCTGAGCTAAGGATAGGTTTGGTCTGGAGAAACGCTTACATATGGCATGACCAGCTGGTCATCTTTGTGTTTAGAATGGTGACAGGATCCAGCTCCAAACAATGCTTGGCTGGCATTTCTGGATGGAATGCCACTACACCTGGGACTCAGTGCTGTTTTTTGGTGAATTACTTTGGTCCCACCGGCTGAAGTACATTGTCTTGCAGCTTCTGCATTCCTTAAGAAGAGGTGGAGTCACCAAGAAACCATCTCACATTCTTTCCACTGCTACCTTAAGGCTGTGATTTTGCCAAGGTATTCCTGGTAAGTTGAAACCTGACAGACAAATGGAAAAGGGTAGCCTCTGCTTTTGGCGGAGGGTTCTGTACACCCTATGCTTTGTTTTGCCATACTTCTCTCATTTGCTTTTATTCTTTGACTCCCGTTCCATGTTTTCTATTCAACATCACAAATCAAAGCCATGGGAATAATTTCTTTTTTAGACCCTCTGTCATTGGTGTTGTTAATGTGACAAATAATTTTCTTATCTCATTGCTGTTTTCAGCAAATTGTTCTTCTCTCAACTCATGATCTTTGCCTTTTGTGTCTCTAGTTGGAGGAGGAAGGGGAAGCAGCGCGTGGTTTTAGTGGGAGTGCTAAACTGGAGCACACCATTCCTAAATGACAACAGAAATTAAGGTCACTGGATGCTTAAATAAAGAAATGTAAAGAGTAAAAATGTTAACAATGGTAGAATTCTTGATGGTGTAGCAGAATAGCAGAGCATCTGTCTGCAAATACTGGTAGAGGAAATTATGCCAGTTTTCTCTGCAAGGCTTATGTAACACAGCTCTTCCCAGGGAAGAGTTCTGCCTAAAAAGAATTCTCAAACACTTCATTATATAATTTATTCTTCAGTTCAGGTGATGCTGTTAATTTTACTTGCTGGCAGTCATTTTTGTAGCAATTGCTATAGCAGACTTTTATAGATCACTTTTATCTGTTCTTCATATCAAAGCTTTGAAATTGTGTGCCAATAATTTTACATACAAAGTCTGATATGAGCTTCCTCTCTCTCAGAGCTCTGTTTTTTTTTTGTTGTTGTTTATGAAAATACTGAACTTTTTTCTATATTCTCCTTTATTTCATTGCTTTTCCTCAGTAATTTAAATTTCTCTCATGCTCCATATGCGTTCTGGTCCCATTAATTTTGCTCTTTGGCTCTCCTCTTTTATTGTAAATGTCTACCTTTTTGCTCTTGTTTCACACACAAAGAATTAAACACCAGCCTTTAAGAACAACAGCATTTTCCTTATTCCAGTTAACTCTCTATCTATATCCCCAACATCCACATTTCTCCCTCTTATATTTAAGCATAACTCAGCCTGTGCTCTGAAGCTCTTTTCCTCAGACTTTATCCTTGGTGCTCTCTTATTCATTGGTTTCATTTCCTCAGGTTAAGTTTTGCTTAAGTCATCTTTACCTCCTTCCTAGTCAAGTTGGGTCCTCCATGACCTGTTAGTCATTCTTAGCACAACTGACTGTTCTTTTTTTTCCCCAAATTCTTTTTCTCCTGATTCTCTGCTACACCTATATCCAAACTTAACAGATCACTTGGAGAACAAGGATATTCTCTCTCACCTCTCTTCCATCTTTCTGTGGCACTCTTGTTCATGCATCTGTGTTCAGCTGCCTAGTTTCTAAACCCCTTTTTCCTCTTGGGGTAATTTTATTCATAATCACATATTAAGAGAAGCTCTTTTTTCCTCATCTCCAAATGTAAAACGCACATATAAAATGAAAAACATAGTTAGGTACAATGATTTTCTCATGACCTATCTAACACATCACATAATCATTAATAGATAAAGCCAATTTCTCTTAACCATTTGTTGTTATTGATAAGGGATTTAGAATTGCTACTTTATACTCTCTGCCATACTAATCTGCTGTGTTATTTCAGATAAGAAAAGCCATTACAAAAGATGCGGCAACATTTCTGAATAAAGCCACGTCTTTCACCTTCCGTTTTCAACCAAGACATATTTTTAAATGTCCTGCATAATTTTAACTTCCGCACAGTTCACATAACTGTCATAAATGTTATAACACAACATACAGAATTAAGCAAATTATGTCCACGCATCCTTAGTTTCTTTCTTTTTTGTTTGTAGCTTTACATGTATTTCCTCACAGTTGCATTAGTAAATATACTTATAAAATTAATGTTGGAAAATTAATCTCTTCAGCAAAAGGACTACTTGCTGTGGCTATTATAACACATACCCTTTGGCAAAGAGGGGAGGGTTATCTTGCTTTGCATGGCTTTAATATTTACCAAGGGTAAGGTACAAGACTTGCAAATATGTGTGAGATATGGTGTGGTTCTGGTGTTTTATGTGTTCTTCCTTCTTATGGCATTTAATCCTCATTCTCTGGCTCATCAACTTGTCTGTTATCTAATTCTGATGTTTAACTGTGTGATATTTAATAAAAAGAGGACAGCAGAAGTAAAAGACATAGTTTCTTAGTTTCTGTTTGTTTATTTGGTACATTTGACTATTTTCCAGTCATTGACAAGTGAAAATTTTTATTTTCTTTGAGAGAGACAAGTCTCTATTGCTTGTAGCTGGATGCTTAGTCAGAACCTTCCCCAACCCCAGAACATTCATTCTGAGCCTGTATATGCAAAAGTGATGTAAAATACTTTTATCAACTGATCTGTTTGAAAACTGCAAAAGTAATGCCAGAAATCTGCTTTCAAATATCAAGTCTGTTACCACAAGTCAGAGAGTAACTCTGGGTCTTTTTGGGAGGAAATGGTGTACAGCTGGAAAGGTGTTTAGATTGGACATGACAATAACCTGTGAATAGTTCCACTTTTTGCTTAACAGCGTCTTATCTACCAAATATTTCAGTCTTCAAGCCTCAGTTTGGGAAAGAATACTACTTATGGTCAGAGGGCCTTCTTCAGTCGTATTCAGAGCCTTGCACCTTCCGTGGAAAGCTGTGGTTTCCTATAGATGCGCTCACATGCCCCTGCCAGCATTGGAAGGATTGATGATTCAGCCTTATTTCATATGTCATAGATCAGCAGCAGCCACTAAATGCTGGCTGTAGAAAGAGCAGGATTAAACTATTTCAATGTTGAATGCTTAGTCTCTTGGTTCTCAAGGTCACTGTTGCATACGATTGCCTTCAAATAATTCATAGTGTTTGCTTGCTCATTTGCTGTATATGGATTATTTTTTTTTTCATCAAAGAAATGTCTTTTGAGAGAACTTTTATCAGCAAAGTAGGAAATTATCTGGTGAATATTAATAAGCATGCCTAGTGTCTGATGCTTGAAAGTAAAGTTTTAAGTGTTTGATCCTTAGCTGCACTGCAGTCAGCTTGAGCCACTCAAGTAGATATCATGAGTAAAACGGAGAAAAAGAAGGGAAATGTAGTTGCACTGTTTTAGAAATCCTTCTGTTCTTTCTCATGGAGAATAGAGATAAACTGCACTTTCTGTACTTTCTTAATCTCTGTGTTTGTGTTAAGTGCTCTGTAGCTATGACCAATGATATTGGGAGGTAGATTTTTTACTGACCAATGGTTGCTAGATTATTAATGGATATATAAAGAAGTTTCTGTAAATAAAACTCTCTCTTTCGCCATCTTGGGGGTTTCTGCCTGCTTCCTTGCCAGCCTTCTCTGCCTGCAGCCGCGAATATCACGAGATTCACATCGATAGGGAAAAATAAGAAAGAGATGGTTGGGGTTCATTACTTGAAACAAGTGGCTTCACATGCTGGATGTAAAATGTTTTGTTTTCTCTGTTTCTGAATGATTGAAGAGGCAACGTGTTTATTCTTTATTCACAATGCATCTGGCACAAGATAAGATGCAACCCTGATATGAGGGTTTTAACTCCTGACTTTTCATGCCGCTCCGCTAAGCTGGCTATGTGTCTGAGAGTTATCCTGATGGGAGGATGGAGAGGCCTTCATTTTCACTATTGTGAAGATCCCATGTTTCTGACCACATAGGAGGAAGGAGAAAAATGCAGCTTTTCTCTCAGTTTATGAATAGAATTGGAGTGAGAAGGACTTTGAGGCAAGTCTTTATCATGTGCACACCTGGGGTCGATGACTTCCATTCTCACAATGCCTACTCAGGGCACTGCACTCAGTCCTCAGCGTGATGCAGGGATGGGTTCATTTCACCTTGAAAGCTTTAAGGTTAGTGTCTGGCATCAGTGATTACATTTGCAATTCAAGTTAGTCTATTTTCTGCTTTTTAGCTTTTATTCAACTGAATTTAGTGCTTGTGAAAGTGTTCAGTTGTTATTTCTGGAGACTGATCCTCCTCCTGTCCAATGCTATCCCTTCTGGTGTCCCTAATGCTGAAGAAATACCTCTTAGAAATGAGAATAATGTTTTATTTTCACATAGCTGTAATAGTGTTAATGAGTAGCTTTGTATGGAAACACTTAAGAGAAATCTGTATCTATCCACGTTGTGGAGAATTAGCAAATAAATGTCAGTGACTGTCACCCAGTAGAATCAATACTGGTTTAAAATGTTCTGCCTTAAAATTGTGGTAATGCAAATTGGTGGGGGGAAATAGCTGTGGCTTAACTTCTCTTTGTTAGTGTCTCAGGAGTAAAGTAGTGTATCTCAAATTACTGGGAAAAAGGGTACATCAGCAGGGATGTTTCCTTGCATTTTCACAGACATGCACTTCTAGCATGTAAAGCAGTGCCATCCAGATGGAGGAAATAAAGGTGGCATTTTAAATAAATTATCAGAATAATTTAAAGATCATTGTTATAGAAAAGTTAAAATAATATCTTCCGAAACATGAAGTTTTTTTTGTCATATGAGAATAACAATAGGATGATGATGTCTAAGAAAGGGGATGTACTTGCAGAGCTGAAGCTGAGTGAAGGTGAAATTCATGGTTCCTGTCAGAAGTTGTGTTAAAATAAGAACAAAAGAGTTAAATGCAAGTTATACATAACTCCTGTGCAAAAAGTTTCCTATGAGCTGCCACGTTCTGTGTACATTTTAAATCATTCCAGCTGCTGGAGATTTAGAGGAATTCTTCAGTGACATCAGGAAAATATTCTCTGTTCACAAGTTTCTGGGATGCAGCATGGTATAATGGCAGATTCATTGGTCTAGACAAAGTGAATATCACCATGCACCTCTAAACTAGAAGATCCAGCTGAAAGCTGTCTTGGGTATCTCTTCCTAATTCCAGAAATTAGGAGCAAGGTAGTCTCAGAGTCCTTGGAGTAGGAGTCAGGCAAGAATTATGTTCCCTTTCTGATCCTTAAGAAAGGAATACCACAGGTACCAAATGGGGCATTTCCTGGAGGTGTTTATAGGGCAGTGCTTCAGACCCCTCTATAATTCATATACATATCTATACTTTGAGGTTAACCACGTATAGACTAAGGGTACGTACCCTTTTCTGAGTGGTTCTAGAGCTGTGTTTGAATATTTCCCTCAGGGAGGGAAAATTAAGTCTTAATGTCTCTTCTTTGGTGGGTTAACTGAACTGTAAATAAAAAGGGAATGCCACATCTTTCAACCATATTTGTAAGGAATCAGAATTCTGATGCATTTAAGGCTGCATATATAGTTTAGTTTTTTGACCGTGCTGGGAAGTAAGGATGAAATAAATGTCAAGTTACTCAGCTGTGTCAAGACATAAGCCACTATTAGTCTTCTCCACCAGAATTTTGGTAGTCATAAGGAAAATGGGAGTTTTGAAAGCTGATAGGCTTCTGAAATGTTTACCTTTCTAGGCTAATGTAGCTGTATGGAGATTACAATTTTAAATTTTTGAGCCATCTGTAAGTCTCACTTTCAGACTTAATGTATGGATTTGGATTTTAAAGCCTATCTTAGCCAAATGAGTATGAACTTCACTAAAGCCTGGAAGCTGAAAGTGTGAAATATGAAATAAGCTCAGAATAGGAAGTCTAAGTTTGCTATTTGATATTATTGAGCGTAGTGCTAGACTACCATTTTCAGATTCTCTTTTCAGCCCAGAACTTTGAAAGATTTGTGCAAAAGTCAAGTAAGATTTCAGAAAAAAAGATACAAGAATGATTCTTTCTGGAAAGAAAGAGTTTTGTATAAGTAAGAAAATCTAAATTACTGAAATGAGGGTAGAGAAACACTTTAAGTACTCATTACAAGTACGATTTGAGGATGAGCTATCTAGCAGCAAATAATTCTTCATGGTACAGGAAAAAGTAATGCAAGATCCATTTTGCATTTGAAGCTAGGTTTAAATTAAATTAGAATTAAATGCATACTTTTAACTTAAAGTACTGCAGCTATTGAAAGAATGTTTGAGGATTTGGTGAAGTCTCTGGATTTATTTCATTTTTTGAAGTCTGTAAATTTAAGACTGGATGTCTTTCCAAAGATAAGTTGTAAACCAAAGAGTTTGACTAATTATATATATATATATTTATTTATATATATATATATATATATATACACACGCACACACTTATAGGCTCTTTTGTTTGTCATGCAGGAAATAATTCTGAATTCAGCTAAATGCAAGCTGTTGCAGGCAAAACTACTTGGCTCTTCGCATTTAGTGTGCTATTAATGATGATGCTGGAAAATGCTAATTCCCTCTAGGATCAGCATGCTAGAGGGGTGTGCAAGCAGCTCTCCTGTGGTGCATGATAGACAATAATTGTTCTTTCAGGGGAGCTCAATTCCCCCCATTTTTAACTCTCTAGTGTGACATTTTACCCATGGAAGAGGTAAGCCCTCAAACTCTGGTGAGGTGTGCAGGGAGCCATTGTCACTCAACTGTACATGGTAGGAAGGGAAAAAAAAAAAAAAAAAATCACTGAGTGATCCCTGGCTTTTGCATTGTCTATAGTACCAAGCCAGAGAGAAGAAAAGTTGCTTTTCAATGTCTGTCTCTGAGCACTGAAATTATTGCAGCTAGACTACCCAGGCAGCTGAGAGTAGAGACAGGTTCAAGTGTCTATAGCACAAATACAGCACAGAAACTTCCACTCAAAAGCTGTTGATTGGTATAGTTTTGATAGAATTGTGGTTTATTAGTCATGTCTTTACTTTGAGATAAATATTTTCTCTAAGTATTCATACCATATGACCAGCTTAATATTTTAAATTTTTTGTTTTACAGCAGAACAAAACAATTCCATGTGATGTTAGCAGTCCAGAAATGCTCATAGGCAGAAACTGCTCATTTCAGCCCTCAGACAGAAAATATCTGAGTTGTGTTATGAGAGCCATAGATGCATTCAACTGAAATCAGGATTGCTCTGTGAACAAATACCAGAGAGAATAAATTTGCATTGATTACAATTAGTGTCAAACTGATATCCTAGAAAATTTAATCATAATTACAATGCCAATTTAAGAAATGCTTAAGCACACACTTAAGTATAATTGGGCATATGCTTAATCCTTCATCGATTTGGGTGCTTTTCACTGAAATGTATCCACAGGGCCAGCAGCCTTCCTGGTAAATCCTTTCCTGGTAAATTCTGCAGCCCACATTGCTGCCAGGCTTAGGTTCTGATTTGTTTCAGTGTTAGAAGAGAAACTGTAATTCCATATGCAGTTACCTAGTCAAGAGTTGTAGTCCCTGCTGGCAGTGACTTTTTTTTAAAACCCAACACAAACACTTTAGGACTTACCTTAGAAAATAATAAGAAAAAACATGGCTGGGTATTTAAGTAGGTTGACACTAGTTGTGTATTTTAGAGGGCGAGGCTCCTAATTCAAATCAGGGAAAAGTACTGGGGAGGCTTTCCCTTTGCAGTTGCCATGATTTATGTAGTGCGGTGTTGTTCAACGTTAGGATTTCTGTGTGAATAATCATAGCAGCAGGCAGATGGAGTGTTCCTGTAGTGTTGGAATCTTGTCTTGATTTGATGGGTAGGTTTTTTTAACTCCAGATACAATACTATTTTAGCGATTCATTAATCTTTATATCCTTATTTCATCTTTTAATGCACATGATTGCAATCCTAAATTAATATCTATTTCTTTTTAAGGCATTGTTCATAAAGCTTGGGACAGTATGAATACATACATTACAAAGAATAACCATCCTCGTTTAAAAAACACTGAGATCCTAATGGTCACTATTACAGCTTTGGTTCACTTGATTTCTTAAAGGAAAACGTTAATTTGAATGTACGCTTTCATTTATTTGTATTGAGACTGGATTTTCAAGGCAATTTCCTTTTCAGTATATTACTGAAAAGTCTCTGAATGAATTAAAGATTAGAGGCCATCTCAATATATTTAGTCTTCTGTTGATGCCCTGTAGCTTTTTTTGTCATTGTATGTCTTGGGGTTCCTTTAACATTCTCTGGTGTGATACCATTCCCAATAACAACTTTTCATCCTCCACAAATGACACCTGTTAATGACTGTAGCCTCTTGTGAATACGGAATTAATGAATGCATTTCCTTTCATTCACATCTCTGCTGTCAGCATATTATTTTTGCCATCTCTCTGAATCCAATTGATCTGTCTTCTTCACCATGTTTTAAATGTACTTGGGGAAAAGTCTTAGCCTCCTGTGCAGTTTATGTCCATTTTCCATATTTGACTTATCTTTCCTCAGCTGCTACCTGTTTTATATTGTATCTAATATATAATGCTTTCCTGTTCTTGATTACATTATGCAGGTCTGATTTCGTCCAGGCTGGGATCCTCTTTCCTTTTACACCTATTCAGCCAAATGAAATACAGAAAGACTGAGCATATTATGCAGAAATACCCTATGAACAAACATTTCTTCTGTGCTTTCATAAACTCTTTACTTTCTTCTAACTTGTTATTTTGAAGTTTTTATATGGATATGTTTGGTTTTATTGTTTGAGGTTTTGTTTTGTTTGGTTGCCTTTTATGTTTTAGAAGCCCAAGTTCTACAAAACTTGGCCTCATTTAATGCTTAATCTCTTTTAGGTGCATATTGTTATTTGTATCTCCTACATTAACACAGAATTTTTTTTTTCCCACCCCACTTTCTTAATAAGAAAAACATTTTCTATTGACTCCTAAGTCCAGGAAAAGTGTGATTTCTAACACCACTTTATTGTGCAGGTGAGTCAGCACAATTAAAGATCAACCTCATGAGTTAACCTTACTTGATTGTAATGACTGATATTTATAAGCTTGGACAGTAGGAGAAAACAGAACAATCCAATGTGATAATATGCTAATCTGAATTTAAAGTAATTTTTTCCTCATGAGTACACTGCATTGTATCATTTGCAAATTTGCATCTTTCTGGCTTTATTTTGAAGTGGAAGAAAATTAGGTCTCCAATACAAATGTGTAGGAATGTATGATTGAGAAAAGTATTGCTGCTACCATTGTGCAGAAGCCTTTCCACAGATACAGGGATTATGGCAAAACAAGACAATATTTTTCCTTGCCCAAATCCATGGTTCTATTTTATTTAGCATTTAGTTGAAATGACTGAGAAATTTTTGAAGTGATACTCTTCAGTTGTGCCCAGTGAGTGCACATTTGAAACAGTGGGTCCCCTGTGATGCTGTCTTTCTTCACTTGTATTGCAGTATGAGAGAAAAATTACAAAATTACACTGGCTGTTTTAAAACTTTGAAAGTGTTCAGCTGTAAGATTTCTTGCCATGGGCATACTTCAAGAAGGACCTTCACTTTTGGAGAATGATATTCAGGAAAATGTTTAGAACTGTGTTACCTCTGATGACATAATCCTGACCCCAGATAATAACAAACCACCTTTGTTGGATCCTCTTGCATGGTGTGGTTGTTGCAAACCTTTACAAAATTCTTCAGGCAGGCATCAAAAATAAAGTCAATATATGCTGTAAAATTCTGGCTGAAAACTTTAGCCAAGAAACTTACTAATATTCTAAAGAATTCTTGCTGCCTGAGATGGAAAAGTGAGCGTGCTCCTCTATAAATTACTATTAGATACAGGTGGATTTTTGCTGTTTTCAAAGGGACCTTGGTAAGATTGTCTGCTATGATCAAGACACATGTTAAAAAACTGGAATGGAATAGCAGGTAAAGAAGAATTATGCCTTGACACACAAAACTAAAATATAAATAATTATACTTCTGATGAAACAGCAGACAAGGTAAAATGTGTGCTTTCTTCAGTTTCATTTAACATCAGTTAAATAAATCTGCAAGGTTCACACTTTCTTTGGATCATTTTATGCTGATCTATCAGCTTTGTAAAGAGCTGTGCTCCAGTGGGTAAAGGAAATGTTGCACTCAGTCAATGCTAATAATTGTTCATCCTGACATGGCATTAATGAAAAGGATTCTGTTCCAATTTACAGATTTATATTTGATAAAAACAGTGTGGCACTGAAACTCTCAAAACAAAATATCTGCTCTGAATTTTGGATAGCAGTTGAAGTTTCACATCACAGGTTAATTTTGCATACTGCATTGACCAATTTAATTGTGTGCAAACTACATTTCAGTTAGTTCATTATTGAAGTGATCATTGTCAAATGGGTTAGATCTTTGGGTAATGCTTTTAAGTGAGAGCAGTATGTGCTAGCTTTGATCAAGTTTTTTTCTGACCAATTAGTTATTGAAGGAAATAGAAAAAGAACAAAACTTAAGAGCAATGTCGCACAATTTGATTGAAGTTTTCCTGTTGCTTTGTTGCTCTTATCTTTTTTTTTTCTTTCTCCTGGGTTTTGCTGCATGTGAAGTTCACTTTTAGGAACAGAGTATGAGCTCATATACTATATACTTGCTTCTGACAGTGCCTTCTCCTTCAGCTGCTTTTTAGTGCCGATATGCATAATTTGGTTAAATCTGCAGCCCAAAGGTTTCAGGCTGAGAATGACCCTTTAACAAACAGGGATGACATAGTTCTTTCGAAGCAGCTCTGATTTATTGGGCTGATCTGCCCCAGTTGCATCTACCTCCTCTGGTTTCCCCAAATCCCTTGCTTTCAGCGTTTGTGCTGGTTGAAATTTCACAGAGCTGCAGAAGTGACAGCCCAGAGCACCTTTTCTTCCTTCAAGCCACTTGTTGCCTTAGAATTTCCAAAGAGGAGGGAAAAAGGAGAATTCCTTTGCATCTGTCAGCAAGTCAGTCTCAGGTTTGTAAGTTATTTCATCATTTTGACAAGGTGCAGGATATTACTCAAAATTAGTGTTCTTTCCAGAAGATTATAAACGAGAAAGCTGTACGCAATTAGCAAAGCAAGAGAAAATCAGCAGGCAAGATTTTTCTCTAGTTTATTTCCCTTTCTAAAATACGGGAGATGTTGATTTAATATCCACCTGCTAAAATAAAAAATCAGCTTAACAATATATAAAATATAGTCCTTAGATAGGTTTATTCAGATTTGGACATTTCAAACCGAATATTCAGTCTGCCTTTGACGGAAGGAGAACTTTGCTTGGGAGCAAGGAATAGTTGAAGACAGCAAAAATGGATGAAAATAAAATGGGTGGAAATCTTGATTAGAAGGCTCAGAATTCAGAATGGCTGGTGGAGCCATGCTCTGCAGGTTTGACAGCTGTAGATTGAGCTGAAAGAGAGCCTCAAGGCATGTGCCAGCCAGAAGTGGAGGGCAGGAACAGGGGATGGAGCTCCTGCCCACTGCAGACTGCCACAGCACCTGATGTAAACAGAACTGAGCCAGTCTGCTCAGTGTGTCTAGAAAAAAAAAAAAAAACCAACAACAAAAAACCAGCCAGTGCAGGCCACGGGACAAAAATCAAAGCAGTCATGCAAAGGCACAAATTGTCAGATGCTGTAGACATTACACTAAACCAGAACGGAACATACTGATGCAAGAAACACGTTGAATTGTTGGGTAAAAAGGAAAGATAAATGACTTTATGGAATTATTAACAAAATGTGTTTAAGGGCAGCTGATACTTGGTGGTGATTAGTTTATCATCACAAGAACAATATTTTTTAAGCAAAGAAATGTCAATTTTATGATTAATTTAATTTCAGCAATTTCAGGTAGGGCATGATAATGACTTATAAAAGCTTGAGTGCCATTTCAATTAAAGATGTGTAGGTGGTAGGAAATCTGCATATTAAAATAACAATTCTTTAAAAGTATATTGTTTTGAACTCCATTAGACAGTATGCTGAGTTTTGTCATTATCATGAGTTATTTGTCTTTCATCCATCTTTCCTGTGTGGTGGTGTAGCTTTATATGCAAGGTGTTTTATTGTGCATTATATAATGAAATTGATGCTATGAGTCTATTTCTAAATATGTGGCAAAAACCTTGTAGAAAGCCTCATTTATAGTGAATAAGCACACTTGGGATAAATTCATCTGACTTGTTTTCCATTCTACTTGCTGAAAGCCTCTGTGGTATTGCAGGGATAAAACAGCATAAGTGCTTTGTTTTGAAGGAATACAATAGCTGGATAGAAAATCGTAAGCAAACAAAAAAAGAATTTCTAGTGGTGAAAAAATGAGTCTCAGAATTTCTTTAGACATCAGCCTGTCCTTCTCTGAGAAGAATGGTACTATCAAAGACTTCTTTTAGACTTGATTTTCATCATAGCTGAGGGGAACCTGCTCCTTAGAAACACAGAGCAGGAAGGCCTCACTAAATATTTGCATTTATTGAGCAGAAGGCTGAATTTATTATGTTTTTATTCCAAAACTTATTTAGAGTTGTTCTACACATGAATCAATTTCACATATTCCTTTATGTAAATTGTAGAACCACTGTACAATGCTTGCTACACAGTGGAACTCAACACATTACTTTCTCTTGGTTGAAAAATCGGAATGAAAGACTGACCTTATCTGCTTTAGCTCGCTGAGTCCAGCTTTGCAGGATTCAGGAATAAAAATTTAGATAAGTGTCTCAATGAAAAGACCCTGATGTACATGAAAGTCTGACAATTAATGAGTAATTGTTGTTTCAGCTCTCACATATTGTCATGCCAAGACAAACCCGTTGGAATTTTAGCAGCTCTTGTTTTGAGAAAACATTGTCAGAATCTCTGAGAAACTCCGAATCTTAAAATTGCTACATTGTGCACATAATCACAGATGCCTTTCTCATCCTGAAGTACTTTTCATGCTGGTTTCAAAATATTACAATAACTACATATATTTTTAATATGAAATAAAGTTTGACTTGACTGAGAGCTGTAGTGTAGGAATTGATTCATTTTGCATCATCAGCCCTACCGACCTTATCCAGTGTTCTTTGGTTGTCATGCATATGTTCACCAAAACCTTAAGTATATAGGGAGCAAATCTGGTGGTGATTTTTATGTAGCGTATAGTGGTGTTCCTGTAGACTGTGGGTGATGTGGGGGGAAAAGAAACCCCAACGTCAACTGAAAAGCAACCCAAACCCAAAGCACAGCTTCCAACTGTGTTGATAGAGTTAGGTCGTAGTACAGAGAATTTATACATGAGTGCAAAGAAAAGACAAAATTAGCAAGTTAAAATTATTTCAAGAGCTAGTAAGAATTTTCTTTACATTTTAAAATCAGTCTTTCTGATAACTAGGAAGTAGAGTACAAAAAGCTGAACACTGCCACTTGTGTTCTGTGTGTTTTATAATGCTCATAGCAGAAAGATGATAAGAAGTGTTAAACAGCTTTTGAGATTGATTAAACACAGAATGAAAGCTGAGGAGTTGATGACTGCAAACCTCATTTACTGTGAATATAATATAACATATGAATATAATATAAAGCCATTAGGTTACTGGATTTATATATAGTCTCCTAAAATACTTGTTTTCCTTTGCTCCTCCTTTCTTATTTGTAATCCTGTGGATTAAGGAGTTAATTTCTTTTTTTCAATCCTATGGATTAAGGAGCTAAAGATGAATGGTTTAAGAATGGTAAATAAGCATGCTAGGTGCAACTTATACTTTTCAAATGGAACTCAAGGATTAGATAGACCATATGCCTTATTTTTTTAAAAGGGGAATGAAGTAGTAACTGCTTGCTGCAAAACTTGTAGTCCCCAAACATAATGAGATTTTTCCTGGATCTGAAGCAACATGGCTAGACTTGTTTGGCCTGGTACCTTCACCCTCTCTGAAGAGGATATGATGAAGAGGAAGGAAACTCAGGGAAATAGCATCACTTTTTAGCTTTAGTATCCTGGCTACATTTCTGGTATAAATGCTTGATTGCTAGTTAGGTGAATGAAAAGTACCATTCAGACCCAGGGTCTCAGTTCACACTGTCCTCATCAAATAAAAATAGGCAGGCAGCAGACAATTGGAGGTGTCCAAAGGTATTTCTGTAAAAAAAAGGCCAAGGGGAGAGGTTAAAATACTCTGCAGATCAGTGATGGAATTGGGTTCATACTGATAATGTGAGGTGGAGGATAGAAATAGAAGTAGCCTTTAGTTATGGAAATATATCTACAAATATTCATAAGAAATAATCTGCCTTCTTATCTCTTAGCACTGCATGAACAAAGAAAACATCCTGCTCTACTGTGCAGTACTCTCCAAATTATGTTATGCTCTGCTAGCATTTCTTTTAGGTTATGTAAGCTTTTGATAAATACAGAACACTGTAGGATTTATAGGAAAATTCCTGCTTATCAGGGTTTTTTTTGTACCCTGCTGACTTTTCTGAAAAGTCTTTTTTTTTGGCAAACAGCAAAACCTCATCTGAACACTAAGTTCTTCCATTCATAACTGATGGAAAACTAGATATTTATGAGGGGTGGGCGGATCACTTAGCCCAGTGCATATGTAAATCAAGAAAACTTGTTCCTCATGACATTTTGTTTCTCATTTTTCTTTGAAGTCCATGTTATATGCTGGTGATGCCCAATCAGTTCTTACCTTGAGCATAAAATTATTGTGGCATTAGGATATTTTTATTGAAATAAGATTGTGGCCTATGTATAAAATGTTATCATATGATATTTTAAACATGTTCTTTCATCTTGCTGAGTACGGGTACTCATTTCAACCATCATATCTAAGATGCAGCTTATTAGAAAAAGGTGAAATTTTGGCTTCCATGTGTTCAAAGTGGTCATGGAGTCCTGGTTTGATGGCTCAGGCTCCATATAGGGTGTGGGAGGTGGTTCCTTGTTGGACAGCCATGTGCTGTTTCTGGCTGCCCTAATGTAACAGACACCATTCATTGGTTTTAGTTTCAGCGGCAGAATTCACAATACTAAAATTTAAACATACTGTTTCTTTATTATGGAAACCATAATTTTTAGCTGAATGCAATCTAAATACTAAATGTGCCCATGAATCAGTGCAAGCTGCAGTCCAATTTTCTTCAGATTGCTATGGCAAAGAAAACATGTAGAGTGGTTAAATGGACAGGCAAATGTTCCTACTGGGGCAGATTAAGGTGATAAAATGAATACTACAGAAGGGGTTTCTGCTGATAGTAATTAACAGGCTATATTTTCCCAATCTCTACTCAAGTATTTACTCACTAAACAAAATATTTATGTTCCTGATTCTCTTAATCTTATTCCTTGAAACAATAGCAGTTGCAGCACAGCTCTTCTCTGGTGTGGGCAGTGCGTGATCTGTTGACAGGAGAAATCTCTGCCTTAGTTCTCATCTACCTTCCTTCTCAAGAGTGAGGTATTTGGAGCGTTGGATCCTCCAATATTTTAGCATGATGAAACCACAGACGCATTGCTCCTGTTGTACCAGAACCCGGGAATGGGAATGCGTGTGGAGCTCAAGGCTCAATTTCATTCCCGAGTGCACATCACAGGACGTGCCCCCACACATTCTGGCACTGTCTTTAGCCTGACTCACCTCATAAGTCCCCTTGTATTCAAACAAGCATTTTCCTGTCTTAGTCTGAAGTGCTCCATGCTTCATCATTCCCATATCATCCTGGATAAGCTGCTGCTTCTTTCCTGTGCTCGGCTCTGTGGTGAAGGCCTGCATTATCCGCGAGAGGAAGTGTTGTTCTGATTAAAAACAATTGCGCCCACCAGGAGACCTGTAACTAAACACAAAGGAAGCTGTAAACATTTCTCTGTGTAATTGCATGACACTTGGAAGGATTGTGTCTGTCGGCACAAATGCTGTGGATGTTATGGAGGTGGTGCAGCTGCTGCCTCCCAGGCTCAGTAAGGAGATCAGAATGAACCTTAATAGCAATAGTGCATCTCACTTGCTGTCTTGAGAACAGTTTGTGCCTGTAATTATTCAAACATGCACGTGGATGCTTAGGCACTCCAACAAGCCCAGTGTTCTACACATTAAAAAAAAAAATTCATTTGGTTTCCAGTGGCGAATAATACAGCTCTTCTTGGCATATTCTGATCTGCCTTTAGTAAAGAAGATGTGTCTTATTAAAATCATAGTTAATGTTATTTAAGTCAATTAGCATTAAAATTTCTGTCAAAAGTAAAAATGTGCCAAGAGATTGTTGGTTTGGCTCATTTCATGTTGAAGAGGGATGGAATGCCTTTCTCTTACCTGGAATTTCTCTATATTTGGAGGATGGGGAGGAAGTATAAAGTTGGGCTATTGACTTGTTGCCCAGGAATTTGTGAGAAATGTATGTTCTGCAATTTTAGAACTTCCCTGAGATTTTTTTACTGCTGGGTTTGAATTTGGAAATGGAGCATGTTTGGTGGCAATTATCCCTAATACCATTTTGATTAGAATCCCGTATGCCCACATTTATTTAAGAATGCAAAAAAATCTAGAATACGCTTTCTCTCCTAAGATTTTTGTCCACAGTAAGCATCATAACTTTGCAAGGAAGGATTTTGCAGAAGAGTGTGCATTAAAAAAATACATTGAGATTTTATTTTTTTTATAATCACCTTCCTAAATAATAAATTGTTATTTTAATTTATTAGCGTCACAGACTTGAAATTTTAGCCATTGGATTGAGCTATGCAGTTGCTTCCAAGATGAAGGAGATGTTTTTATTGTATATAAAGGTTGTGTGAGGAGGGCTATTTACAGAAAATATCTGTTCTATTTTGTGAGGGATTTCTATTTGACAAGTGGGGAAAATTGGTTTGTAACTGAGCTACTGCCCTAGGGAAAAGAGAATGCAAACAAAAGACATTTATGCACTCCTCAGTGCATGTATCAGCCTTATTCTGGAATGACATTCTGAAGTTTAAACAAGATAACTCTGGAGAAAAGAGCATAAAGAGGTGCGTTTTGAGCAACAGCACCTTGTAGCTGGGAGCTGTCATGGTTTGTAACCTCTGTAAATTGACATAGGAGGGAGATGCTGTAACATGCATTTATCAGCGTGATGTATATTGCAGAGAGATTTTTAAGGTTTGATAGCATTAGAGGGAGAGATGTTCATGCAAGGGTTATGTAAGTAATCACATAAAAAGAAGAATGATAGGGCTCTGGTGAGGGGTGAGAGGAAGCCTAGGATGTGGTTTGAGTCCTGCTGTTTAGAAAAAACCTACACTCGTGTGATTGTTAGTGCTTTGTTCATCTTTTAGTTGAAGAGTAGAGATCAGGGTTTTGACCAGTAAAAATTCAGTTCTTGTGTCCTGAATGCATCATCAGAGCACAATGTGTTTGCCTGTTCGAAGGAACTGTTGTACTCAGTACTTCTAACCTCAGCACATAGCAATTCTGAAGTTGTAACTGTGGCTTCCCTGGGGAGGCTCTTGTCTCTGCCAGTTGAGATCCAAGCAGATGTCAACAGCATGAATCCTTTGTTGCTTTTCTTGAGGTGTATTGTAAGTGTAACCTTGTAATGAGTATTCAGTCATGAGTAGAGAATGGCAATCCTAAATTTTTATAACTTTACATATCTGAAAATCTGGGTCTTAATATTTTCTTCAGTTTATGTCCCTAAGGATCTGCCTAAGTCACTACCTAAATCATCTATCTAAGGTCACCTGTGTTTTTTTCCCCATGTTTCTGCTCAATATTTACTGTTCTTTGAAGCTTTTGTTGTGTTCTAATGAATGGTTAACATGGCCTCGCTGCTGTCAGAAATGGGATACTGTCCTCTCACCTGAAGTGCCTTCAGACACTATGTTTCCCCCTGAGGGAAATCTTGAGTATTCCATCGGTAGAAATTTTTGGAAACTGCCACAGCCTTCCCTTCTGAGGCAGCTTATGAGGGAGGCTGTATAGTTCCATCTGTGCGAGTTTTTTTTTTTTTTTTTTTTTTAATTGCTATCCTGGGTGGCCGGCATAAAGCAATTATTTTGTTTTCCTTTCTTGAAAAATTTTTTAGTCACCCCTCTCCCCCTAGGGTGGAGCTGGTGTTAAGAAAGGGAAATTGAGGGATTGGTTACTTAGAAATCTGAAAATGAAATAATACTATCTACAAAATTTGGTGAAAAAATTGTAGTATCAGCAAAATGAGGAAAACGAAAAAAAATGCTGCAGGCAGAGAGGCTGCTTGCTGCTGAACGGGAGTGTTTTAGGGAGCCTCAAACGGGGCTTTGGAATGTGCATGAAAAAAAGAGAATTGTACAGGAAAAAATTGTGGGAAGTAGGACTAGTAACATTCTCAGAAATAAGTTCTTTTCACTCAGACCTTTTGTGTGGAGGAGTTGGGAGGCAGTGAGCTGATCTGTACTAATAAAGAGTGAGATGTGGTGTTGTTTGCATTGGCATCTGATGATGAACAAGCAGCATTACAAACTTAATTAAAATTGAAACCCTAAATGATTGTCAGAGTCAGCAAACTGCTACTGAAAGCCATGCTGTGCACAGCTACCAAAATAGCAAAGTCTGGACATGAACTGGGCAAGACTGAAACAAAAGTCAATACTAATTTTGCAGTGGAATGTCGAAAAACAGTGTGGATCCCAGGCAGCAAAGAGTTAAAATCACCAGAGCAAGAGTTGTTTGACAAACTGGTAAGGTCAATTTATGGCTCACAAGTGAGAAATGGAAATCTGCTAATTTTAACCCTAAAGTAAACCCAGAGACTGCACTATCACAGTGCTGGATATTTGCTACAACACAAAATAGAATTTCTGACGTTAGGGCTAATTTGGATCTTCTGAAAGCTGCAGTATGAACTATTGCAAACTTAACAGTAGAATTTCTGATTCTTGCTCACATATGCTTCAGCCCTGGAGGGATGGTCTTACACTTCCCTTCTAATTCTCTTATCTGGCCAGTTTATTACAGGCAATTGAATGACGATACTTTTCCCTTAAAAGCCGCTCTGCTAAGTTTTGTGGAACTGGTAATTGTGGAATTTGTGGAACTAAAATTTAGAGAGCTTTCCACTCATGGATAGCTACCATAGCTGTAAAAAAAATATGTCTTTTATGATTCCACGCATGTTTCACTAACTACTGCAGGAGTCAGATGCTGCGCTTGCCAAACTTGTACAAACAGTTTCACTCTCTCTGGTCATAAAATTAAACCAGAGGAAACCTCTCCTGGAAAAAATTGGGGAAGTAACAGCAGCAGAGCAAGCATTTAATAAAGTTGGGATGCCACCTGAGAAATATTAAGCCCAAACTGTTAAGCAATTTGTATGACTAAAGCATAACTTGCCAGGGAAGCTTGTGGTGTTGTCTTTTTCCAGGAATGCCAGCACCCCACCTCTGAAGATCAGAGGAATGAGTTCCAAGTGGGGAAGCTGCCAGCAGATTTACATGAAAAAACTCATAGAAATCAGCCAGAAATATGTGATAATAATTTCTCCCTTAAGTACTTTTAAACTTTTGGCTACTTTTGTGTTATATGTAGGAACAGAATCAACACTGATATGTCTCTTTTTTCATAGGAACCTGCTAGCAAGAAACAGATGGAACTTTTAACTGCCCCATAATTGATTGTATTATCAGTTATTAATATGTGTGGTTTGTTTCTGTGTCCATTGAGAGCTACTTGTTGGGAGACCAAATATTAGTAGGATTATATAAGACAAATCACTGTATGTATCGTTACTTTGATTTTTTTTTAACGTCTGTTTTTTGTTTGTTTGGTTTGTTTTTGTTGTTGTTTTTGTTTGTTTGGTTTTTGTTGATTTTTTTGTGGGTTTTTTGTTTGGTTTTTTGTTTGGGGTTTTTTATTTGTTTGTTTGTTTTTGATAGAAAAAAATGGTGTGGGAAAAGCTTTTACTTTTGTTCTATGGGTGCATACTTCTGTTTCAACAAATTGAAAATAAGAAAATCCAGCCAAATATAGCCTGAGAGTTGGTAAAGAATCCATCATTCAAGTGTGTATTTATTGTCTTCTGTTGAGCAACGTGATGTTCTTCCAGTGCCAGCTTCAGATCTAAGAATAACACTGGACTTTTAACAGTGTTAGTATCTATTGCATGAGGTATAGCTTATATTTGTCCCTAAAGTCTGGAGCATGGAGAAGATTTGTGTACAATAATGAGGTGAATTTTGAAACTCATATGTTGCATTGCAATTTGAAGTGACTTTGGCTGACAGCGATGAAGAGATCTGCAGCTAGTTTCCACTGCCTCAGCTAATCCATCATGTTTATTAACTGTGGACGCTGACTGTGAGCTGGAAATCACGGCTTCAGTTTATGAAAGCATTGCAGAACTCTTACTGTTTGAGCTAAAGAACTTTATTTTGTTGGCTCAACTTGTAATTTCATGTTTTGTGCGCAGCAAAAGACTCGTAAAAGACTTTCATGGTCCAGCCACAATAGGACAAAAAGCCACAGTTTTATCTCTGTGGGGTATAGAGGCATTGAGGTTTAGTTAAAGGGTTGTTATTATGGTTTTTGAACAGTAATTACTTGAACTAGCCTATTTGATTATGCTGATGAATTTGTGCTTTGATATTATGGATGTTAAAATCCTTTAGCTCTCTGTGGAAGTGACCTAAAATAATTCTGGTCCCTTTTAATGACTATGAAATTTTGACGAATACCTTCATCAAGGTATTGTGTTCCCTAGGAATAAGAACTATTAACCTCAAAGGGACAACTCTGAAAAGTGATTTTTCCCTCAACCAGTCATGGATTTGAGTGCTGAGGAGGTGAGAATGGGCATAGCTACCTCTCTTTTTAGACAGAGGTGCAAAATGCCTGATATGATTCATCTTTCCTGCAGTTAAAAAGGGATAGCATAAAAAAAGGAAAAGAAAATAGAGGAACAAAAAACTAAATAATAATCTCTGCATGGATTATTAAGGCACAGGTTTATTTTAAAGCCTGTGCCTTATCACACAGGCTTTGAACTGAGATAAAACAACAAAATGAAGAATCTATTTAGTTAACGTAACTGGATTTCAATTTTCTTATGCAATCTCAGAAGTAGAGAAGTAGAGACCAAAATTTTATCTTTTTTTAATCCTGCAGTTTAATTCCAGCATGCGTAACCTATGTACTGAGATTTTAATATCTTTTTTACTCTGGGCCGACAAGTCTACATTAACTATCATTCAAATGCCTGCTTTTTCAGTAAAAGTTCTGTATCTTAGATGACTCAGTGGTGAACTTCTGTCCTGTCCACAAAAGTGGATGTTCTTTCCAGGTGTCAATGGGAATAATGTGGGTGCACTCCAGCACACCATATGGATTTTACTCATCAGGTTACAAAAACCTGGTGCAGAGTAACTTGCATTAAAAAAAAAAAAAAAAAAAAAAAAAAGAGAGGACAATAATAAAAGGCTGCAAAAATTCCAAGGTGCCATTGTACCAAAACTTATTGCTGGCTTCTGAATCCCATTAGGTTGTACCGTTACTCTGGATTACTAAGGATGTGTTTAATTAAAAAAAACAAAACAAAACAAAAAACTTCTCAATGTAAAGGGTCCAGTAGTTTCTTTTTACTCACACAGTGAAATGCAGTTGCAATTGAATAGGGGTATGAAAATCCACTTGCTGTAAGGTGTAGATCTACTCAGGAGTAGTCTTCATGGGCTTTGTAGCACTTCCTAAAATAAATATTTTTCTCTGATATTTTGCCTTATTTTGAAATGTGGCCTCCTTAAAGAAAGCCAAAATCAAAACAAGCAAACAAACAAACCAAAAAACCACATGACACAAAAAATCTCCAGGAAACCAACATTTGAATTCTAAAAGGTGCTTCTGAGATCTAAATATGTGCTCTGTCCATAAAAGTGAATATGGATAAAACTTGGAAATTGCAGTGAGACAGCCTTCCTTTCTGTAGCACCCACTTAAAGATGGTGCCTTGAGGGTGTCATTACTTATTAAAAACTACTCAGACTTCTGTGGTCTGGAAATTAAACTGGAATTTTTGTAAGGGCAGATTTCATTGTGAACACTCCTGGTTTTGCTCTGGTAGAATAACACTTCTTGAGAGTTGTTCTAACACCTTTACATGGTCCTTTCATATGTTTGCTTCCTAATAACCTAGTGAAGTACAAAGCAGAGTTTTTTGTTTTCTCACAGACCTTTGTATAGTTCAGGTAGTCTTTTAAACTCGTAGTTGTTTCAAGTTGCGTTTAATCTTTATGTAATGGTCTCCATGACAAATTCCAAGTGAAATGCTAGAAATCCTAAACTGAAGGACTTAAAGGATCACTGAAACTCTTCCACGCTCTCCAGGCTCAAGATGTATTCCGCTTGAGGGATCAGATACTAAGCAGAGCGAGTAGGTACTGGAAAAGGGTTTGATCAGGTTGGGAGTAGCTTGCTGCTCATTACAGCATTTGATAGAATTGCTTTCAAAAAAACAAAGGCAACAGGGATGGTCAGAGCTAGGATACAGCTGATACCCCATGGAAAATGAAACAGTTCAGGAATTTTTACTTTCAAAAGTAAGTTTTGAAGAAGTTTTGAGAAAAGTAAGTTTTGAGAAGCAGTTTAAAAGAGGTGTCTAGACTAGAAACGCCACAGAGAATACGACTGGGAAGTAATAGTTTGCTGGGTTTTAGCATTTTAGAAATTAACTTTTATTGTGCATAATCTTTGTTTGATGATCGCTCAACATTTAAGCAGAAATTCTGTTTCATTCTCTGTCTAATTTGATATTGGTTCTGTCAGCAGGAAGTATTTAAGGCTCCCTGGTGAATGAAAAAACTAGAGGCACAATACCGCTCCTACTGTGTTTGTATGCAAATCTAGATGTGTTAAGGAAATTTATCAAAGCAGTAGCTGACAGAGACACAAACTGAAGTCTCAGGAAAGACATTCTGAATCTAGACAATGTCTTGTTTTGGAATGACTTTATATTTTTCTGTCTGTTTAATCCCACAATAAAAATCTTTTCATCCTTCATGCCTCCCACCAATTCCTGGCTTACATAGATTTTTTTTTTTTCCCATCAGTAATTCAACCTGTTGCATAGGATGAGCTTCAAAAAGAAAAGGGCTCAATTAGGAAAAAAAAATAAATCTATATTTATGATTTACCAAATAATGAAGGTTCTTCTTTGCATTAAATTTCATCTGCAAAAAATCTCCATGGCCTTGTAAGGTTTACATGGGTGAGACCTGAAGGCATCATTTGGCTCTTAATTGGACTGTGTGTTTGGGAACAGATTTCTTGTAAAGCACTTAACATGCTTTAAATCCAGTTTCACTGAGACAACTTTGGGATTGTTATGAAGAATAACAAGGATGTCTGAAAGCAGATTTCCGAATTCCTGTGTGCACCTGAGGTAGCATTAAATGGCAAAGCAATTTAAAAGTGCTTGCTATTGTGAAGAGGAAAGTTTTCAGTTTTAAGTATTTTGATATGTACGTGTTTGTTATCAGAAGTGCAGTAGAGTTTATTACTTTGAGTAAAAATACCTGAATTCAAAATTTGGTGTCAATGCAACTGAGTTCGAACGCAGTGGAAGGACCATGTTTATAAATCTCTACCTCATTCCTTATGAGCTTTATCCATTTTTAACACTAGGTTTTCCCCAAGCATAGTGTTCTGACCTGAGAGCAGCCCAGGTTCTTTTTAATAGATCCCTTGGGGTGTATTAGAGGGAAATGACAGTGAATGATTGATGTGTGTAAATATATGTATATAGGGTTTATTTTAGAATAATTTGGTTCAAAGAAAAGCAGGTATGTCGCCATTTTCCTTATTATCTATAATAACATAATAATATGAAAAAGCCCACCTCCAAACACAGCTCCAGCAAAGCATTCTGACACCTTTACAACTGAGAAATGTTTTGAGTCATTAACCCATAAAAGTCCTGTCTCTCACACATGGAGAGTTCAGGGGGGTTTTCTTGGGATTTTCCTCTGTTTCATGGTGAACTGAACAGCAGGGTGAGATTTGAAACAGTCCTATGATAATTGTTTGACATCTCTGTTGCCCTATTGATTGGGAGTTAATTAGGTCAGCCTCTATGTGCACTGTTTAAAGCATGTAAAACAAGACAGCTCTGCTTCACACAGCTTCTAGTCTAAAAGGCAACACATTCCACATGGGTAATGGAGATAAGGTATCAGAGGAGAAGGAGGAAAAAAATTAATGACTGTGAAATTCATACCTATTTAAAGATTTTTTTAGCAAATAATAATAATAATTATAAAAGTGTTTCACCCTATTCTGAGCATAGGGAGAACCATTTTGTTGTTTGGTTTGACCTCAGAACATGCCATAGTATTTTCCTTGCACAGTTCCTGCATCAATCCCATGACATCTGGCCTTGTAAGAATGTTTCTCTATTTGAAAGAAAGCAAAAAAACCACAACAATTTAAAAAAACCCTTCAAATCCTTTGCAAAGGGAGGTCTGTTTATCACAGTCACTCTCTAACTTGGCTTTTCAGTCTTGAAGGTTTATTCCTATTGTAACAATACATCAGATGGAAATGGGACGTCCTCAAGGGTACTAATGAATGCTGGGAATGCTCAGAATGCTGTATATGAATGTTGATGCTTGTGTTTTACATATAAGAAATGAGTTATGAACATTGACAGTTGTTTTTTCCATAAGGGACTTCACATTAAAGAAATTTCTTGACTGAAAAATAAACTATAGAAGAAGTAAGTATATTAAGGAACTTTATTTATGAGAAGGACTTTGTGAAACTGTTTTGAACTTGAGTTCTCAGTCCAGTTTAAATAACTTCCTTTCTCTAGTGGGTTTTTTTTTTTTTTTTGCTATGTTAGTTACATCGAAATAAACCAAGAATGATGTGTGGGCCGGGACTGTAAGTAACTGTGTCATAGTGGTGTAGTTAGACCTGATCTAGTCCCGGTGATATAGGAAATGTATTCCATTGTGGTTGTTGCAGAAGCAAGAATCTTGCAACACTGAAATTTGGAATAGGCTATCTGATCATTTTCTGTTCCTCTGACACCAAAATATAACTCCCTGATGAATGTGGCAGTCTGTAGCCATATGTGATTCTACTCCTTTGCCACGTAGTTTTTGAGTTTTAATGCCTATTTTTCCCTCTTGAAAGGGGAAACCCTTACAAAAGATAAAATAAAATTGTAGATTTAGAAAAAAATATTTCAACATGTTTACTCTCAGAAAATGACTGTCTCAGAAAATGAATATAGAACTTTTAGAATGTTTTATTTCAAGAAAGTGGATTTTGAGTCTCATTTGCATTATTGCTCTTTTGTTGAGGAATAAGGAAATATCCAAGCCACATGGCTTCCCCAACTGTAAAAAATGCTGAGATTTGATCAGGCCTCAGAACAATAACAAATTCAATGTAACGTCCAGGATGGAGATGAACAACAGCAAACTTATCTTGATTTTTGTTTGGTGGTTTTTATTTATTTCGCTTTATAATGTTCTGTGCAAAACTTGTAATATATGGACTTTTTTTGATTTTTTTTTAATGAAGAAACACTCCTCTGAAAATATAGAAACATTGACACAATACTGTTTTGAACATTTTGTATATTTTTCTTCTGCAAACTGAAATTTGTACTGGAGGAGAAAATTCTGTCAAAATAATCGAAAGATTATGAATACAGATGAGAGGATGCTATAGGAGATGGGTGTAATGCAAAAATAATAAATCTAAAGGGAAAATATCGGAGTTAGGTAGCAATTTTAGTATTTTATAGAAGCTAACAAATTGCTGTCCTCTCCCCTTCCCTTTAAAAAAATTAGATAAAAAGCAGCTACTTCTATGAAGGACAATATCCTTCTTAGTTATTTAAAACAGTGTGCTACAAGGTTGGGGTTTTGCTGCTGTTGGTTCTTCTAAATTTTCACATTTGAAAAATTTAGGTGATAAAACTTTTATCATTTGAGATGATAAAACTTTTATTATTTTTGCATCCTTTTGTAGAGACTGCCATGAAAAGGTTTTCTTTTATAAGTACTTTTGTTAGTGTGAAAACATATATTCCTAATAAAGAGGTTTAGATAGCCATCTTGTAGTCTTTATCCTGCCTTTGGGACTATTTTTTGAATCAGCCGTTTGTCTTCTTTACTTACTTCTGGTATTCCTTTGATGTTAATAACATCACATAGAGTTTGACCTGACTAAAAGAATCAATTAAAGAGTAATAGAAAAATTGCATTTTGTGAAAGGTGACTTCAACCAAGCGTGCCTCAGGTGCCAGGAGATGCTGCTAGGAGGTGGTGAGGGTCACCAGCTCACCTCATTTCACATCCAACAAGCAATCCTCTGGATTATGTTAAACGTTAAAATAGAGTTAAAAAAACATCTTAACTGTCACAGGAATTAATCCTGAATCAGTCAGAGGAGTACCTGGGCTAGGATGCACAATGCGTTACAGAGTGAAAGTCCGTTTTTATTTATGATGTGATTGTTCAGCTTGCTCCTGGCACTGGCGATTGGAGGGGTCTCTTTGCTCATGCCTCAACAAAGGAACAGCTTAAGGCAATCACGAGCATTTTCTTGCTTTTAACTATATCAAGCTGTTTCATTACTTTCAGATGATGCATGTGGGCCTATGCAATCAGGAGGAAATAGTGTGAAGGGGCTGGACTGTAAAAAAAAAGGTCAATTTTTGTCTTTTTACAGGACAAAAAGCAGGAAAGAGTCCAGTGGTTTCCTCGGAAAAGATTTTGTTGCTTATGTTTCATTACAGTATTAATAAGTGTCAACACTTCATTTAGCTGAAAACTATCTCACCTGCGTGAGAAGAAATAGTGAGCACAGGACGAGGAACTTCAGGAATTCAGGAACTTCATTTTTTTGTCAGATGCTGCTTGGCTTTCTTTACATTCCTGTACAGCTTTCCTACCTGCTCGTGTAACATTTTTATATCCCTGTTCCATGCTTGCATTGGGACTACTTTATATCACAGTGCCAATGTAAAGAGGTCTGAAAGAGGGCATAAGTTATTCTACCACAACTGATATAATGTGCTGTTATTTTTCAAATGAGAAAGAGATTCTTCTCTTCTTCTGCCAGTACATTAAGGTTTGATACTGCCAGAAGGAAAAACAGCCAAAAAATGCTCACTTCTAGCAGATTTTTCAGGTTTAAAATGTTTCTGAAAGGTTTCATAAAATGTTTTCTTTTCTGTTCTTAGTCTGAACTTTGAGTAATTTAGGGATAGCCATGCACTAAGGCATTTCAGGAAAAACAAGGTTTGAGCCATTTCCATCCCATCGTCATTGGAGGGCTGATCTATTTTCAGTGAGAACAGCTGCAGGAAAGATGATAAAAACATCTGCAGCATCACCAGATTTTAATCTTCCCATTCAGAGTTCTGACATAATCCTACAGATGTCTGTAGCTCATTACATGCCTGCGGGGGGGTTGTTTCATCTGGTACGCTTTTGCAGCTGGGTGTACCTTTAATAAGCAATCTGGCATTAGCCTCCTGTTTCTGCCACTGGAAAGCACAGAATTGGTACATATCAATGGCACTGTTAATTACACCGCTGTGCTCGGCGTCATTAACGCTCATAGCGCTGAAAGGCGGATCAGGAGGATTCGTTTTCACTTAAGTGAGTCTGTATTAAGCGAGTCAAGGGAACTGTTGCAAGTTGTGTTTTCCCGGCAGCCCGTGGTTCAGGATGAAAGGTGTTTGCTTCAAACGCTCTTTTTACTTCAAACATTCTTTGCAAAGTAAAAAGAAGTAGCTGTTTTATTTGAGACTGTTGACCAGTGATCGAGCTCTGTGATTTTATGGAAGAAAGATAATAATGTCATATGAAATACTTCAAGTTTTCCTGCATTCATATGAATGAAGAGGACTTGTTTTATCTTAATTTTGATCAAATTCCAGGAGTGAAGGAAAAGCAAAAAGCAAGAAAGAAGGAACAGTATATTCTGCGTGTACCTAACAGAACTCTACAGAGCAAATTACAGAAACTGCTTTTTAACAAGCTAGACATAATTCCAGTGATTCAAAAGCCTATAAACTAGCCTCTAGCAATAAGTCCTTTTCAGTCAGTATTTACCTTGATCTGAAGAGTACTATTTTTTATCATAGGAAAAGTGGAGTGACAACATGAAAACAAAGTCAGCAGCTATGTGTGCCTTTAGGAAGGTGCAATTCTCATAATAGCTTTTAATGAAACATTATACGTAGAAAATACTTACCAAGGAAAGCAAAGATCAATAATTCTTAATATTTACGTGACATTCGCGGTCATTGCACAGTTTGCTTGGCTTGTGTGTTAAGTTGTTCCCTCAGTCTAAATTTGACTTTTAATTAAATTATGTGCCCTTAGATTATACATTTGAAGACCGTGACTTTCACAAATTCCTTACAATTATATAGTTAGAATAACAGGGCTGGTGGTACTCCAGTCACTGTCATGGCAAACTAATTGTTACAGAAAAGGTAAATAAGATCTAGTTAAGCCATCAAGTGTGTGGAGTTTGTTAAATATTATTTAAAATTCTTGTTAATTGAAATGGATTATTACTTGCTTAATTTACTCACATTTTCTTCTATGAAACACCAATTTCTGAAGCTTTTAAAAATTAGAAGTGACCAGTGTATGTGAAGAATTACATCCTGTTCTCTCCAAAAGTGAAACAGCTGACTCTCACCTTATTATCTTCAGATTTTTGTCCTCCTATTTTTACAAAAGGCTATGTGTCAAAGAAGGGAGTGGAGTGTGCTGTGAAATATTGAATTGTGTATTTTTAATGAGCATAAATTTGGAAGAGCTGATATAGTAAAGTCTAGTGCGATGAAAAGCCATTGCTCATGTTTGATTAGTTACAAAATCAACACAGGTAATATACATATTCCTCTTGTGGTTTCTTCTTAATTTAATTCTAAATGTGAGAGGTTAACAGTACCAGAAATCAGTGAGTTCGTTTTTTGCTCTGCGGTACTTACACAAGGTGAAATCCTACCTTTGCTGTAATCTGGCAAAACAACTGTTTCCTCCTGTTTGAATGGCATTTTCATGTCCCTGTATGGCATTAATATTAATTTCAGGTTAGTCTATTGAGAAGGATGCCCAGAACACAGAGGGAAAGATTGCATTGGGTAAAATATCTGAAGGATTTTCAGTGCCCTGAGATTTTATTTGTACTTTAAAAGATTGCCAGAGTCTACAATGAAAAGTATGGTGTAAGGAAAACCTGCTACAACTGAATGACAAATTATGCAGGAAAGGGTAATTCGTACCAAAATTTGTTCACAGTTAATTGCGAAGTGGAAAAAAAACCTCTTCTTCAGTAACCACTGAAAATAATAGAGCGTTCATTATCCCAATACTGCTGTCTGCATTAATGAGATTGGACTGGTGGAGGAAAAAAGCATTTTCGAATGTAATCTGCTGCCATCACAGGCAGCAATGCAGTTAGTCAGGAAGCTCCACGAGCTGCTGGCCTAAGAACACTTGTAGCCTTATATACAATAGTCCAGACCAAAAAAGAGATTGGAACCTATACAGGAAGGGATCAAAAGTTATCAAGAAAGTGTTCAGTACTCTAGATCCTTGGATCCGTTTGGGAATTGCTAAGTAAGGCTTTGACATAGTCCTTTAGATAAGCTCAAATCAAATAACCAATTTACTGACTCAGCCTTAGTGTGGAAGAGTGATAAACCAGTGATGTTGATGAACCCAAAATGTCTTCGCACATTAGAGATTATAAATACCTGTCTGCACATGCCGTGTCACAACTCTGGTGTCAGTTGTTTTTTGGTAACTAGAGGAAGGTAAATTTAAAAAAATACAAAATTAAATCCATCAAGCATATTATGCACCAAGAGGAAGAGGAAATTCTTCCTGAATCTCATTCATGCTAGAAGTCAATGAGAACTCTGAAGCATGTGAAGTCATGCAAGAATTTAATTACTTGCAAGTTTTGATTTCTTTTGACGTCTGTTTCTTTAACCTGGAATGTAAGCTGGAAAAATTGCTTGCAAAATATTCACTTAGCAAATATTTGTCAATTACTTTTTATCTTTTACCACATATATCTGTGTAGAAAGTATTTCTTCATTATCATCACCTGTTAGATTTGAATGAGGAAAATTAAATTACGCAGACTGAAAGTTCTTCCATTTTCTGTCAATTAACTAGAAATAATTTCACTAGTAATCGAATACTCTCTTTTTAATACCAGAGCAGACAATGTGATAATCATAAAAGCAGAAAGGTGACAAAAGTTTGTGACTTCAAACAAATCTTTATCTTTTCTATGCCTCTTACTTATATTTTAGTGAAGGGAACTAATACAAGGGGTTAACTTTTGAATATGTTGCTTTAAAGCTTTACTGTTCTCACTCCAAAACATTGGCAACATTAAAAAATTATTAATAAAATCTCCCTAAATATATCCACCTCCAAAAATAAAAATATATATGTAAGATTAAAAAACCCTCTATTTTTAAAAATTACATGTTCATCTTTATTTCTCTCATTTCTTAATTGGGCAGAAGAACTCAGTCTTGTCAACCCTGTCTCTGAAACCATGCAGTGATGGAATTTCTGTCTCAGAAATTTTCACTTCAAAAATAATTCTCTAGTTCAAGTTTGAACAAATTAAGGGAAATCCTACAATGATGTGTGAGAGGTACAAATGATCACATCGGTCCCTCCTGGTTTTCAGTTTATGATTTCTGAGATCTGAAAACTTAGCTTAAAAATAAAAGCTAAGAGCCTCACAAAACATGTATCTCCTAGAGCTGATGCTTTAGTAAAGCCCCCAAATAATTTTGTGTTTTTATGCTCTATATTTTCCACTGTAAAATTTTTCAGGTGATCACATTATTGGCAGATTGCTGATGAGAATTGTATCTATTTTGGGGGGTTCTCCAGCAGAGTGCTCTGATGTGAGATTTTCATAAAGACAGAAGCTGTGTAGCTAGTTCCAGTTGAATTAGGTTATCCTTTCTCGGGGTAAAATGCCTCCCAAATTCCATGATGTGGTGTTTTTTTGTCTTTTCCCAGGTTATGGGAGAATGCTGGCAAAGTGATGCTTATTCTTGTCATGCTTGTGTAGAGCAGTGTTTCCGTATTTGAAGAGGGAAGAAAAAAATTCTCTTTTTTCTAATAGACTCTTTTTATTTTCTTTCTCTGTTACTTGGATGATAATTAAAACTGTGCAGAGGTTGGATTTGTCAGAAGCAGCTTGGATATAGGCGGGAGACGCAAAGTAGGGCTCAGTGGATGTATGCCAAGTTCCATACACATAAAATGACAGACAATGTCGAGTGATAGAATGGAAGATATTTTGTATTGCACAACACACGGACATGGAGAAGGGGCCAGACTGAAGATACACTTGTGTATATGCTGACACATTTATTTCCTGTAGAATTCAGCAGTTCAAAGAATGTGTAGCATTCGTTCTACAGAGCTCTTAGAATTCTCTTACTTCCCAAATGTTTCTTGTAGCCTAACTGCGTGTAAAATTGGAAGAGAGAAGCAATCTCAGTAAGAAAAATAATGACAAGAATTGTTGATTGCACTGGTGCTTTAAGAACTGCTGTTCATCTTCTACAGTTTGTTTATTTGGCTATAAAGTTTAGGCGATTCATCAGTATTAGTGATATTTCTGTAATTTGAATGACTTTTGAATAGAATTCAAAGTACTGCGTGTTCTTGGTTTCAACAACATGCCATTTCAAATCTTTCATTCCACTTATAAATATTAGAGGAAGAAACCTCTTATTTGGTGTTTAAGACCAAGACAAAACTCGTCAATGAAGGATGCATGAAAGACATGCTCAATATAAAATTCTGTAGCTGTCTGACTTGGACATGCAGTTGGGAGAAAAAGGGAATTCCCTTCTGTGCGAGGGATTTACACACATCCTTCTGGGGACTGGGGTTGAAATGCTTCCCCCAGCATCTCATGGAGACTTAGTAAAGTGATCATTGCCAAAAGATCATCTCAGTTAACCTTCATTTTGGGGATACAGAAGGGAAAACCCTTCGCCATAAGGACAGTCACAGGCTAATGGTTCTTTTTAAAAACAGGTTAATTATATTGCCCCATCTTAAAAATGGTGCTCATGGGGAGAATATTTCTGCTTTGAGGAAATAGCATCTTTTCCTTGAGCCAAGCTTCTATTGGGTAAAAGTGGGATGAGTGATAAAATCTGTGTGTTTTATTGGATTGTTAAAATTCAAGCACTATTTCACTAAATGGTTTGCAACCAGTGGAAATTTATGTAAAAAGGTAATTATATGCTAGTTATAAAAATATAATGTGATTATGCATATGATTTATGTGGTCATTATAAGAATTTGCCAACCTTACTTTGTGTTCATAACATGATCTATGTTTTAATTGTAGAATTAAAAGCTACTTAAAAAAATCTAACAACTTCAAGCTGTAAAAATACATAGACTAACCTTTTTAAGTTTATGAAAGAGTCAATGAGGTTTGAGTAACTGCATGCTTGGTGGTCTGATTTTAGTACTGTGCAAGCCTAAAGAGTGATTTTTAATGGAAAAATAATAACTTGAAGGAAGATCAGATAACATTCTGTGGGCTTGACTGAATGCAATCAATACCTTAGAAAAATACAGGGTTGGATGAAGATGACTGTGAATCACCACTGTGATAACAAAAAAGTCAAATGCATATTAGAGGAAATTATAATTCCCACAGATATTAGTGTGTATTAATTCTAAATTAATAATTTGTCCTCTGTTAAAATGTTAAGATAATAGAAAAAATTGCATTTGCCATTATACTTATTACAGATTCATCTGCTTAAAAAATAAAAGGCAGCCCAAAAAAAATCTACATGCTTAATTATTCAATTCTTTCGTCTGGTAGGAGGGTAAGATGAAAATGGTATGCTTCAGATAAATACCAGTCAAAAGCAAGATAAATATTTTGGAAGGTCAGAGGAGATGTGAAAGATAGGATTAAACTGAGCAAAGGAAACATTAAATGAAATATAAAATCGCAACTCTTTCTTTTGTTTAAATAAAACTATTTTTCTTTCACAGTAGATAAGTAACATCTTTCTCTTTGGTCATTCAGAATTAAGCATTGCCATACCTGCTGTAGAGAGCAATTTTATATTTCCAAGGAAAATACAACATATTCTAATAAGCTTTTTCTCATCACTATTTTATTTCTGTGGTACTTTAATCTAGTGATTTGGAAAGTTGAAAAGGGAATTGCAAACAAGATGAATAATTTGATTCATATTTTTGCCATTGCTCCTCATGGCACATCCATGAACATGTGCCACAACATGGCACATCTATGTTCTTATGAATTTGGTGAGACTGCATTTCTATTTGTCAAATATATTCTTCCATGGTCTGCGTGTATCAGTAACCCTTGAGAGGACACAATGTTTTTAATGAGAGATGGCCCAACTGAAAAAAGGCTTGAAGGAACTCTAATGGCTTTGTAAAAAAGGTTGAACTGCTTCTTCAGTGTTGCATGCAGTCACAGACTTGTGTTCAGTCTTCTTTCACAGCTGCAAGCGTGTTTCTTGTGAGATCACATGTGTGCCTCTCACCTGCTCCTGAAGCCCTGGGGCTGTGCGCTTTCCTTCCTACAAGAGTGTGCCCTGGATCTTCTGTCTGAGAGCAATCTTGGGATGTATTGAATTTTCAAGCTGGAATCCGAATTTTGACAGTGGGCTACTGGAAGAGAATGACAGCACCTCCCTAGGAAGGAAAGCACATGGCCCCAGTGTTCCAGGTGCAGATGAGAGGCTGCCCAGGGCAGGTAAAGGCCAGCCAGATTTCTTTTCCAGGTGGCTTTTGTCTGGGAGCAAAACCTTAACCTCCCCTGACACAATTTCAGGCCATTGCCTCGGGTCCTGTCACTGTCACCACAGGGGAGAGATCACTGTCTGCCCATCCTCCCCCCATCGTGAGGAATTTGTAGACTGCCGTGAGGTTCCCCCTCAGTCTCCTCTTCTGAACAAACCAAATGGCATCAGGCACTCCTCAAACCACTTGCCCTCAAGGCCCTTCACCATCTGTCTTGCCCTCCTTTGGATGCTTAATGTCTTTTTTATGTTGTGGCACCCCAAACTGCCCCCAGCACTCGAGGTGAGGCTGCTCCAGTGCAGAGCAGAGCAGGACAATCCCTTCCCTTGCCCAGCTCCTGTCCCTGATATCCCCCAAGACACAGGTGTCCCCTCCTGGCTGCCAGGGCACTGCTGACTCATGTTCAACCTGCTATCCACCAGGACCCCCAGGTCCCTCTTGTGGCACTGCTCTCCAGCCTCTCATGCCCCAGTCTGCACACATCCAGGGTTGCCCCATCCCAGGTGTGGAATTCAGCACTTTTCCTGGTTGAACTTCATTTGGGTGGTGATGGTCCAGGCCTCTAATTTGTCAAGATCTCTCTGCCTTCAAGGGAGTTAACAGCTCCTCCCATTTTTGTTATCATCTGTGAACTTGCTCAGTATCCCTTTCAGTCCAAGCCATTTATGCAGATGTTGAAGAGCAAAAGGGCCTGAGATGGAGCTCTGTGGAGCCCCACTAATGACAGGTCACCAGTCTGATGTTACCCTATTCATTATGAATGATTTCTGGATAGAAATGAACAATTTCCTGATTCTATCTAGATTATTTTTCTTTTTCAAAACACCAGCTCTTTCATTTTAAGCTACAAAAATATGTTCCAGTTTCAGAAATAGTTAGGATCCAACTAACCTGTCAATTGCTTCAATGATTGAAGTCTCCACAGGTTGCTAGTCATTCTTGATTGTGCCAGTTGGCATCTGGAGACAGCTCTTTTTGTGTTTCTGGTCACGGTCCATGTTTAGAATACAAATGGCGTTTTCATGCATTAGCCAAACACTGATGTTAAAGTTCTTTCACCAAGGCAGGCTGATAGTCCTGAAATGTCTGTGAAATAATGCAAATCCTGGTATTGTGATGTGGATTCACTTCATCTATATATGGAATTAAAAGTTCTAACTGCAGTTTATTTTACCCATGTTTATGTCTCAGAGAAATTATTAAAACTCAGGAGATGCAACTGCTTTAAGCTTAATTATGGTGACATTAACTAAGAAGCAATATATATGAGGAGTCTAATCAAATTCTCTGGTTGCTTATGGTTGAAATTCATGCCATTAATTTGTCAAGATCTTACTGAATAGATCCCTTAAGGTACTTTCCTTATGCATTCATTATTGATGGGAACATTGATACTGTTTGCTCGCATCAGCCTAGCAGGGTTCTCTAACTATACAGTGCGAGTTTTGATTAGGATCTATAAACATGATAAAGATCATTTTCTAGGTTAATATACCCAGTTCTTTCTCACACTGTAAATAAATGATTATGCATGTGAAATCACATCTCCTTAATTCTCCTAACAAGTGCTAAGTGGTGGAGTTAGACTCACAACAGTGGTGTCCAGTAAAAGGACAAAAAGGGGCAAAGTCCACAAACTGAGATATAAGAGCTTTAATGGGGAAAAGAAAATTTCCTGTGAGGGTAGTCAAACACTGAAGCAATATTCCTAGGCTGGTTGTGGAGTTTCCTTCCTTGAGGATTCAGGACATCCCTGGACATGATCCTGAGCTTGAGTTGGCCCTGATTTGAGCAGTGGGGAGGGGGAATAGGTCCCTTACAGCCTGAGGCTCTCCGAGACTCTGTTATCCTTCCTCAGTACTGTTGCATTTCATTGCAGCTGATGTTTCAGTGGTGTAACAGAAAACCTTCGAGAAAACACTTTTGTTTTTTTTCACTGAGGTGTGTTCCTTCATGCCCAGCTGAGTGTTGAGTCAATGCCATTGTGTGTTTGGATTACTGTGCCACTAATCTTTAATGAAGCTGATGTCTGATTTCAGGTGATTCCCCTTAAATGACTTGTGGTCCTTTCCTATTTATTATACCTGAATGTTCAGAATCTGAACATTACATGGCTCTTCTGTCTGAGCTAATCTTGCACTGGACATTTATAGTATAAAATCCAGAGTTCTTGTAACACATAGCAGAAAGCTTTTAAAATCTTGTTGTTATTATTCTTACTAATGGGAGTTTAGTACTTTGATCAAGGAGGAGAAGGATCATTTGTCAATGTGTGCAGATAGGTTACAAAAACATCTACTAAACGAATTCTTAAGAGATGTATTAAAATAAAAGTAGGTAATACACTGGTCACATTTCAGAGGCATTTTTAAGGTGCTAATAAAAACAGAGAAGTGTAAGAAAAAAATTTTTTTTTTTTTTTAATGTGAATAATGGTTACTATAGCAAACTGTACTCTATCCCCAAGCCACTCTCTATGCTATTAAGAACATGTGTTTTGATTACATGGAAAGACAGACAATTATTTCAAAAGAATTTTGTCAACTTGTGTGGAGTTCAGAGAAACTAAATACTACCATTTTTGAGAGTTGGAAAAAGAAGTACACACCTTAAGTGCAATGTGCTACTTCAAAATTGAAAACAAATCTAGAATTGTGGTAATTTTTTGCACACTTTTTTTACTTTTGTTGCAGTCATGTAAATCATTGAAATGTATAGCAGTAAGAGCTGTGCATCCCAGTCTGCAGAAGTATGAAACATAATCTAATTTTTCAGTGTAATTCTATCCCTATCACCCATGTGTCCAGTCTGTTCTGCACACCTTTAAAATAGGAATGGCTTGCTGTACTGCCTAACTCTGTAGCAGTCTGAGTGTATTCCTTATGTCATACCAAGAGATTTTTAATTGTATGTGTAATGCACTTTTCTCCAGGGACCATGCAGAACACTTAAATTGCAGCTTTTACAATAGGCTTTCAATGGTGGAAAATTTTTGTGGGTGATCCTTTGATGGTGTGTTTCTCTAAATCAAATATTTCTGTGTTTATTCATATGTGAGTAAAAACCAAACATCTTTTACATGTTTTATTGTATTCCTGAAGAGGCTTGTTTTTGTTCCTTATTTTTTGACTGAAATGCCCTGCCCAGTTTAAGCGTAGTAATCTAGGTAGGATTAAAAATCCTGAGTTGCAGAAATATATTCCCTGTAATATTCCTACTAAGATGACTCCTAATTTTCTGTAGGAGCAGTTTATTGCTCACTCATAATCCATTTGTTTTTCGACTGCAAATGGCAGACTAATCAGATATTTTTAATTTTATACTTGTGTAGTTAATTTTTTTCCCTTATCTCACTAATTCTGTGGATTTTGGGGTACAACCATGGAAAATGGGAAGACAGAAGAGAATGATTAACAAAATATACTTAAAAGTAGCATGTGAATACAGTGAGGTGCTTGAATGTACCTAGAAGAGGGCAACAAAGGTGGTGAAAGGGCTGGGAGGAATGTCCTGTGAGGAGTGATTTGGGATACTGTGTTTGTCCTCATTGAGGACAGCCTCAGTGCTCTTTGCAGCTTCCTGAGGGGGGGATGTGGGGAGATGCTCACCTCTTCTCCCTGGGATCCAAAGGGAGGATGTGTGGGAACAATTCAGAGACACACAAGGGAAGTTTTAGACTGGACATTGGCAAGTATTTCTTTTCACGCTGGAACAGACTCCTTGAGAGGTGGTCGATGCCCCAAACCAGTCAGTTGGATGTGATGATCGTTTTAGATCCTTTCCAGCTGGGATTGTTCTATTCTATTCTATATCATGAATTTTCCTTTAAAATCTTAAAGTAAATTAAAACATTGGCTAACCTTTTCGTGTGCAAAATTAGGTTAAGCTCATGAAAATGTGACTTTTTTCCCCTAAAAATAGCTTTTCACAATGGTATAGTAACAGTTCTTAAGCCTGACACAGTGATTCTGAATATTTTACATAATGGCTACTACTATGCACAAATAATATTTTAAGTTGAACAGTGGAACAAATAATGATTCATGTTGCACCTGAATTTGAGTTTTTTCTCAAATTACTTAGAAATAGGTTAAATGATTTAAAGAAATAATTAAAATACACTAAAACCAGGGAGTGTATCAGTGTTGACTAAATTATTTTAATGGCACTCCCCAGGCGTATTCAGATTTCCTAGGTATTGCAGAACAAAGTTCAGCTGAGGAATTACTACTGATAAAAGCCATTTCTGCTACTTTCAGCAAATGACTAAAGTCATGTCCATCATGCAGGATTGGAGTATTTCATATAGCTATTAATAAACTATAATATCCTAAATGTAGGTTCTTTTTTATATATATACAAGGTTAAATTCATTGGAGAGGTTTCATTTCTCTGCAATTTATGTCCCTTTGCTTTCAGTAAAGTATGCACATTTAACAGGCAGGTATTTTCTTTTGACAATGTCATCTTTGCTGGTTCAGACAAGGACAGTGTGTTTCAGAAACTTCTTTTGGGCTCTTCTAAGATTTCACATGGTCTTTTGTTTGCCATGCTATTTTCTGTCCCCCTTTTTTCCCTCTGACAGCAATATTCTCTGACTGACCAGGCTGGGAGTGTACGGGGGCTACTTCTTTCAATCTGTGCTTGAGTTCAGGAGTAGGACTGAAGGATTTTTTATTATAAGGGGTGTGTTAGCAGCTCAGTTCTTTTTGTGTATAGCATGAGTTAAATTCAGACAGGAATATTTGTGTGCCTACGTTACCTATGAAACACTGTAGTGGCTTGACACAGCTACTGCAACATTTTAGAAATACATTTTAGATTGTTTTAAATTAAAAAATTTTAAATATGAAATATTGTTATGTTAAGCTCATCAAGAAATCTCAGCAATAAGTTGGATAAACTTTTAATTAAACACTGATGGGAATATTATATAACTTTTCCCGTCAGGAACAATCAGAGCTTTTATTTCTCATTCACTGCATGAACAACAGAAATTAATTCTTCAGTGTTGCTTTCCCATTATAGAATCATAGACTCATTAGCAGAATCTTATATGTTTCATTTTGTGTTATGATTGTACCTGAGTGGAAAGTATAACCAGGGTCAGAACTCACCCTCTGGTGACTTCAGTGGGCTTGCTGGAAAACTGTGTTTCCTGATTAAAGTCCCTTCAGGCTACAGCCTGTGGCATCAGTGGGAATGAGTGCTCACAATACCAAAGTTGGACACACATATTAGGCAGCTGAGATTTCTTATTCTGTCTTTTACAGTGCACAATTCAAAGGTAAACACTTCATTCCCCGTAGCATTAGTGCTGCATGCAGTGAATAATGGCATTGCTGTAAGTTTTGAGATATCTCTGGTAGAAAATTTCTGGCTCTGGAAATACCCAAAACAGGATAAGGCAGAACAGGGATAGAAATGAACAGAGCTGACTAAGAAGCATTTGAAGAAGCATTTGCACGATGAGCGCGGGTACCTCCTTACTGCACTATTGACTGCAAATGAAGGTACAGAAAATAAAAAGTGATTTGGAAAACATTTTGCTGGTTAAATATAGACATGACTCTGACCTTGACCACATAGAAAATTTTCACAAATTTCTGTAATATGTTAACATTTTTGCAAATTCTGTACCTGAGGCAACACCTATTCTGGAAGAGAGGCCTCTGCATTATTGCTGCCTTCTTGAGCAGGCAGAAATGACCAGGTTGCCAAAAGTGAGTGAAGGACATCTGCTTTCACATTCTTTATGTGTATCTCTCCCAATTAGATATTAGTATACACTTGATGATGATTAGCCTCCATTTTATTTTGTGTTCTTTCTGTGTCTTTTTTTGATGTATTGATTCCATATTTAATTTTTAAATATCTATTGTATTTGCTAGGAAACTAGTCATATTTTCTCTTTAGACATTATAAGAATAATGAGTTGCAGAAGGCCAGTAAAGAATTAGTGAAGAAGCTACTAGGCTGTGACAGAAAATGCATAATAAATAACTACAATATATAATCTTCTGCATAAATATGAAATTATATGTTGGCATCTGAGTAAATTCAGATGAACTAAATTCAGATGATCTCCTCACGCTCATGTCAATATAATATAAAAGCAAACTTGCAGTATCCTTGATCCAAATAGCAAACATGAGACAAAAGAGACAGTATGTCCTTCAACTCTGATGAGAAGCTTCTATTTGTTGGATAAATAGAAGAAAAATGTAGAAGGCTCTTTCTTGGCTGTCTGCTCTAATGTATCATCATAAAGTTCTAAGACCACTACTGTAAGGCAATCGTGATGATATATGGCTGACGCTCTTTTTAAAGTGGTAGTTGAAGGGTAAATATTTCAAATATGAATAACTTTATGCAAATAGAGGCTTTGGTGTACTAAAAGAGAGGATGCCATTGAGTGCCATGTTGCAGAAGGCATTGTGCTGGTGTGGTGTCTTTAAGGACATTACACAGGAGCCCATCCCTTGGTTAAGGCATCTTAAGAATTGCTCTTACAGATTACTAACATCTTGTGATGTCAGTTTACCTGGGGACAGCAGGAAAAACTCTGCAAAGGCAGCACTGGGCCAAAGGGAGCAGTTTCTGCAGCATGGTGTCAGGAATTCTGCTGATCTCAAGGGAGATGGGCTCAGGCGAGGCACACGTTGCCCTGCTGGGTTGTGGGGATTGCATTGCAGCCGTAACAGCAGCAGAGCAGAGTGTAAATCTGGGGAAGTACCTGACCCAGGAAATTTGTTTTGAAATCTGTACAGTGCCAATGATCTCTACAGAAGATCCTCCTCCTCTTTTTTTTTTTTTTTTTTTAAATTAAGCTTCTCTTACTTTTAAAATTAAGCTTCTGAGACTGCTATTAACAAAATGCAAAGGTAGGTTATGCATGTCCAGTACAGCATTTCCTACCAGCTGCTTCACAAAGGTGTTCAGAAGCTGGTAGTACAAAATTTATGGCAAAATCCTACTTTTTGCTTCCTTCCACTTTGCCTCAAGCTGCGTTAGAACTAATTTGAGTGAAACACTTAATTATCTATTAGCCAAGGCTATAATATAAAATTAGTCACAGCCCTCCATGAAAAATAACTAACAAATTTCTCCTCATTAAAAATCAGACATAGACTTACCCATTTTTGGTATGAAGTGACTGGAGTAAAATCTGTTTGAATTAATGTATTAAAATTAATCTGAAAAACCCCCTAAATTAAGCCAGAAGAACCTGGAATGGAATGGCCATTTACATTTTAAAATTTATTTCCCAAAGATTATGAATGCTTAAGAAAGACCTCACCCTTCATTTCTAGCTTTGAATTTCTTAATACTTGAGTGGGGTAATACTTATTTCTCCTTAGCCATAAAGGACCTCATTAAAAAAAAGCTTGTTCTTCAATTGTAGAATTAAATACCATTTTCAAAAGCAAAATATATCAGATTATTCTGAGAGATACGTATTTAGAGTCAGTAAATTTTAAAGCAGATGAATGAGACTTAAAAAGGGATTTTGCAAATTCGTGTTCAGCAGATACTAAGGTCAATAGGTATATACAAACCCTGTGTAGCATCCCAAATCCGACAGGAAAATACAAAGGGAAATGTGCAACAGCAGGTGGCTGAGAATGTGTGCTGTTCCTAAGCAGACTCTTCTATTGCTTCTGTCAGATCTGTGGTCTTGATAAACCAGTGTTCTTAATGGGATTTTTCTTGTGTTGTTAAAAAATTCTTTACTCTTCAAATATTATGAAATATGGAGATTTTAATGTGCATCTTTTTAATGCACTTGTTATTTGGTTAGTGTAATCATTTGTTTTGAGCTCATACATCACTGTGAAAAAGGAGAGGAAAAAGATGCACAAGGGCATAATTTCTGCATATACATCTTTCAGATATATCAGCATTTTTGTGGTTTTGTTATGAAATCTACCATTCTACAGGGCATCACAGTGAAAACAAGTACTGAAACTCCAAATATGTTGCTTAATTTGATGCCCCGGGGGTTTCTTGAAATGTCTTCGCTTCAGTTGGTGTTTGGATCATCTTTTTGCAGAGCTTTTTTCGGGGTCACTTGTCACTGTGGGCTTGGGTGACAGTTTCAGTCGTGCAGAGAGGGATCCCACTGAGTAAATGGCAGGAGCATTGCCTTGCAAACCAAGATGGATTTGTTCGGTGTACCTTGGCTGTCTGACCGACAGCTGACAAACTCTGCTGCGTACAACTTGTTCACTGAACCCAAATTATGTATGGTTTGTTTGACAAACTTCCTGCTTTCACGTAATAATAATAACCCGTTTTTTGTGTAGTCCAAAATGCAGTTAGAGGCAAGACCAAAAAGGAATATTTGCAATGCTCGTGTTTCTTTCTCCGAATTATGTTTTTTGTTCCTAATTATTCTGGAAATCTGCCAAGGTATCTGCAGGACAGCACAGATGTCTACATGCTTTTAACAGCTTTGGGGTGAAATAATGTAGCAGCTAAATACTGGAATGGACATCCAGTGCATCAGTGAAAAAGCTTGGCCCTCAGCATTGCATACATAGAATAGAAGCCTTCCTATGTGATTTAAAGAAGCTGAGCTTGTGTGCTGTTGTTTCAGGAATTTTTTTTTTTTTAAATTTTTTTGTGTTCCTAGTTTGCATACTTATCCTTTTTACTTTTTCTTTCTTTTTTCCTTTTCTGATGCAAAATCTTTGCTTCACTGGCATTAATTTAATTTATTGCATTCATTTTCTTAAGGATTTTTCTCTCTCATGTAGGCAGTATTAGGTTTTTTTCTCTCAAAAAAACCCCAAACAAACAAAAACAAAACAAAACAAAAATTAAAAAAAAACCCAAAAAAACAAAAACTTGCTTTTGTCAATTTATTAGTACAAGCCAGCAGCAAGTAAAATCCCATTATTGCTGAGTGCATTGAAAAAGGACAGCCAGCACATTTTTTCACCTCTCTTAGTACATGAGCAAAGTTCCCATGTAGCAGGTGGTTGTAATTCGTTTGGAATTCAATTTGGCTGCCAAATTCCTTCCTGTTCATTGCATAATTCCACTGCTACAGTCCCAAAACAGAGGTGGGTAACAGTGAGAGTAGTCTCAGGTACTCTGACATAAATCTTAGTGAATTTCCCTTAAGTCCTGCTAATGCAAGCTGCTACTCTGAAAATTAAAATCATGCAGGTGTGGGGATCCCTGACATGCAGGTCATATGACTGAATGATAAAAAAGAATTCTTCAGTAAACATAATGCACAAAATGCAAAGAGCCTTGTTGGTTTTTGTCTGACCTCTATGATGTAAAGGATCGTCTAAAGAAGTCTGATGTCTCCATCTGTAGTTTTCTGTGGGAGTCACATAAGCAAAACTTCTTATTTTTCAGAATTGTGTGACGACAGTAAACACACATACTTAGCATCAGCTGAAATAGAAAAAATCATTCTGAAAAAAGTAGAAATCATTCTGAAAACCCTTGTGAAGACATCTACCCATGCTCTACCATGTAGGAAATATAAGTTCCTCTGGCACAGAAAGCTGCTTGTCTTGAATTGATGATTAAGTCTTGCAAAATGACGTAAGGTGGACTTCCCTTAAGTACTGACATTTTGTAGGCTTTCCCAGCTTCATTGATCTTGCCAAAGAAATGATCATAAAATCAAAGACATGCTAATGCTTTGGAATAGAAGACAACATTTCTCAAAACTGAGATATAGGGAGTGACATATAATCAATGTTCTACTAAAACCAATCAGTTTGCTTTATTATTCAAATAACTAAGTGTTGATAAATTATACGTTCATAAAGTGCATTCAAAGCCTGTGTTAGATTAAAAGGGTGGACGTATATCTGCTATAAAAGATGAATCACAATACACTATTAATTGAATAAGGGAAACACAGAATTGCCAAACTTTCATTCCTTCCAACTGTTGAACAGACTATTTTATTCTTTCATTTTTAACTAAATGATTTAAAGCTATTCTAAAAAAATTTCTACCAGTTGTCACTAAAGCTGAGTAAAACCCCCAAATTTCTCAATAGAAAATGGTACTTTATCTCCCCTGTGAAGTTTTTCATGGGGAATGCCCTGTTTTTTGCTAAAGCTGGCCTTGCAAATCCCTCAAAACCTGGAATTTTGCCTCTTTTAGTCATACTGCTTATCATGACGGTTTCATAAACATCTCCGTAAGTGCAGGGAAATTGCAGTGGCTGTTAATGATTTAATAACTTGATTCAACTACCATGACTATCAGAAAAAAAAACCCCACCACATCTGAAACTATAGCCCCATGGTAACTTTGAATCTTGCCCACTGACTTTTACTCTTGTGATAAACAAGAGTAATGTACATGGGCATTACTGATACTGAATACATTATTGATGGACAATAATTTAAATTATTCTCAGGCTAAATCCTAAAGCCATGAGGAGATACAGGCAGAGAGCATGTCCCCACCATAGTGATTTATTGCCTTTACCAGTGTGCTGATCAGCAATTGTCTGAATTTTCATCATCAGCTGACTGAAAGGAGATCCTCTTCACACCGATACTAATTTTCTCTTAAGATTTTCTTTCATGTTTCAATTATTTCATATAGTCTCAAACAGTAAAATGATGCCTCCTTTTAGCTGTGTTCCTTTACAAACTGCTGAGAGCTTTCTTTCCAATTCATATTGCTAATAAACTGTATGCAATAGCTTATGCTGAAGGAGAAAACTGATGAGTTGATGTAGGTTAAAAAGACCACTCTATCATTTTACCTTCCACAAAAGAGCTTGCCCACTGTCACTCAATAAATAGTCTTTAACTATAAAACATGACCGCAGGGTCTGTCCAGGATGCTTTCTTGAGATAAAATCCTCATTAGGTTAATGACATCACTGGCTGTAGCCTACATTTTATTTTATATAATGAGTTCCTTTTTATACAATAAAGCTTATGAAAGAAGAAATTATTAGCTCTTAGGGTAGAGATGGATGAATATAATAACGCTTCTGCTGGAGGGATTTATGATGTATATTTAGCATTGCAGACAATATACTAAATCACTGCCACAGCCAACATGAAAGATACATTAGTTGTCATTTGTTTTTACCGGCTTCTCCAAGTCCTTCTTAGATGTCATTCTAGAGATTTCTAAATCAGTCTCATTTTGTGTTATTAAAAAGTCTATTATACATTCTAATGCAGCTCTAAAACATGGCAAATTATTTCACTTTCATTGTTTTTGATACCATTAATATCTATTCCCTGTTCTATGATATTTATACTAGATAGAAGAAGCCCTAGTGCCAGTGTTATGAAAACAGCAGTAATTGGAAAGGCAGATGAAATGTTTGTGAGAAATGAAATAGGAATAAATCTTCCCCAATTTCCTGGGACATCCATGTAAACTGACAGTATATTCTTTGGTCAGATGCTGCTGTTAATATCAAAACAAAAAAAAAAGAAATTATTAATTTGGAAAGGGCTTAGAAGGGCAGATTCAGTATTGTAGTGCATACTGTTTTTACACTGCTCAACATGATCACATTAAAAAAAAAGAAAACTAAGGTTTTTAAACAATGGAGAAGGTTGGGAGAGTTAAAAACTCAAAAAATGAAAACTTTTACATTTAGTGAATACCCGTAGCTCACATTATTTCGTTTCTATGACTTCTAGTAACCAAATACAGTACCATCAAAATGCTCCTTTGATCAAGAGTGTATCCATCTGGCACAATTTTTGTATCTTGGAAAAAAAAGGGCTTAAAAATCAAGAGTGTTTTGTTGCAATGTATGGCAAAATCTTCCAGGTATCTCAGAGAAGCTGAGATATCAGAAATGGCTTCAGTCAAGAGGGAAGACAGGTTCTATGGGAAGAGGGTGTGTGCTGAAGTGGCAAGACTGAAAACCAATAAATGAGAGTTTCTGCTGTAGCTCTTAGAGGAAAAATTGGAGAGCACCATCACTACCAGGTTTGTGATCTTTTAAGCTTGATCTTGTCCAGTTCACACGGGATGTATTTTGCTCAGGTGCATGGATACATAGATGACTGGTTAGTAATAGACAGTTTTGCTTATTTGTGTGTAAAGGCTTCAATTATTTTCCAGCTTGTCCGAACACGTTGTTCCTTATTTTCTCTAAGCTATTACTTTAGAAGTTATTGAGATATAATTGATTGCTAGGATTAAGCCATGCCCAAGCAACTTTCAGATATTTGTTATTCATGGTATTTTTCTCATTTTAAATTAACCTTTGATGAACAAGAACATGTGTTAATTGCCAAAGAGCAATATTTGAAACGGCTGGCAAAGTTTTATAATGCACAAGAAATTTGTCACTATGGTGAAGAAACTAGAGGGCATCAGTTATTACAAAACCAGATTTATTTCTTCTCTTTTACTGTCACCTAGTCAAAAATATTGCACTTCTGAAATGTGGCTTTGTTCCACAGCTGCTGCTGGTTTTCTCTGGCAGATGCAATCTATAAAACAGTGTCTCTGTGGCTTAAACATGTAGATTAGTCTGAAGCTTAATGTAACACATTTACTAGTCTTCTGACTGCCATCAGAAGAAAATGGCAAGCATCTTTTTCATCTTTTTTTATCTTTCCACACTGGCTGTTGTTCAGTACTCAGAATACAACATGTCCAACACCATTTATTGGGAAATCCCCACAGGAAAGGCTCAACAACTGTGTTTGTGTTTTCACTCACGAGGAATACTGATGATAATTATCCAAAAATCATGACAAAATGAAGGAGGAAGGCTGTTAGTCAGGCTTCAAATCTGAAAACATGTTTTTTGTATTTAAAGTTTTGAAGAATAGGCACAGATATGGTGATAAGCGCTATGTGCATGTTTGCCATATCATTGACAGCTTCCTTTTTACAGGAACAATGCTGTCTGAGGACCAAAATACCTCTTTATCTTGATTGCCTGAGGACAGAAACATCTAGAATAAGCAAGATAGTAGGACCTAAATAACTCCGAGTCCCATTAACTCTCGCGATCATAAAGCACAAATAATGCACACTCAAACGAATCATTATTTATAATGATTTCTGAAACTGATATAAAGTCTGAACTAAACTCAGATAAAAATCAGTATGATGCCACATCAGTAGTGACGTGTCTTCTGGAGTTGGTACGGAATACAGAAAATGGTTATAAAAAATACATTCATTAAAATCTGTGAATTCATGTTTGTAATAATACTGATTTGCAACTATGCTATGCAATGAACACCTTTGGTTATGGTGTGATTAAAAACCCTTTGAGGACATCTATGAATTGCAGTGTAACCAGGACCCACTGGAAAAAGACGCAAAAAAACCTTGCATCTCATTACTCCTTTAAAATCTGTATTAGTACTTTGTTAAATTCCGGACTGTATTATCTTGTAAGTAAATTGTTTGTAAAATTGGTAGATGTAAATATTTTCTTTTTTTTTTCACAAAATAAGATAAACACTACTATTTATTTCACATAGGAAGGTGATGATATTGTCACATCATTTTTGAGGAAAAAAGTAATGGTGCTGATACCAAGGTCAGCTTAGGCAAGATCCTAAGACTGAAAGAAGAATAATTTTCCCTGAAGCCCCTCTTCCTAGTGAGTGTCCTGAGCCTTTGGTCCTATGGGAGTGTGCATGCTGTCATTCACCTCCATTTGAATGCAAACTCACAGAATTATCACGACATCATCAAGATCCTTTAGTCCAGCTGTCAACCTAGCACCACCATAATCACCCCTAAACTGTAGCCCCAAGTGCTTCATCTGGATGTTGCTTCAGCCCTACCTGACACGATGACTCCAGCACCTTCCTGGGCAAATTATTCCAATGTCTAAGCCCTCTTTCGTTGATTTGTTCTTTCCTAATACCTAATCCGATCCTCCCTTCTGGTATTTTTCCCAGCTTTCTTAATAACTAGGGACATATGATTCCATTGTGTGTGATTATCACTCAGAATTTCACTGCTCCCCAGTGTGGAAATTTATACCTGTAGAATCTTTTTTCTAAAAGCATCTTATTTAAAAAAAAAAAACCAAAACCTAGCTCATATAGAATCATAGAATATGCTGAGTTGGAAGGATGATTGAGTCCAACTCCTGGCTCTGTGCAGTCCACCCCAAGAATCCTATCCCTGGTCATGAGAGCAAGAGATCAGTGCCTGCCCCTCCTCTTCCCCTCGTGAGGATGTTGAAGACCCCAGTGAGATCTCCCCTCAGTCTCCTCCAGGCTGAACACAAATCTCTGCCACTCTTTCTAAGGCTTTCCCTCCAGATCCTTCTCCATCCTCGTGTGCCTCCTTTGGACACTCTCTAATAACTTAACGTCTTTTTAGTATTATGAGCACACAGTGCTCAAGGTGAAACCACACCTGTGCAGAGTAGAGCAGGACAATCACCTTTTTTACTTTTTTTTCAGTTTATTTTATGTCTTGCTGTATTTGCAAAGTGTTATTTCCACTGTTTATGTGTGTATATATATATATGTATATATACATATATGTCACCAATATGTACAATGAGAATGTCAAGATTACAGTTTTAGCACTTGTATAGATGTACAAAATTAACAGATTTTACAAATGGATTCCAATTTCTTAATTGATGAAGAATACTATTTGTTTTATTTCTNATTTCTGAACAGCAAAATCTTTTCTTTTCCTATGCTTTATATGTTCACAAGTGTGGCAAGAAAAATCCAAACATTTTTCTGGCACTGTGGGTATGAAAAAGTAACATTGAATTTAACATTTTTGGATAATTGTGTTTGTTGAGGGTTTGGCATATGTTGCATTTGCTATTAAAAAAAAAATCTGTTGGAGAAAACCACTTCATTTCTAGTTTACTTTAAAGTATGACTTTAGACAATGAAAACTGTATGAATATTTTTGCATGTAGATTGGCACACTAAGAGTTGTTCTAAGAATAGAAATCAAACAATATTAAAATTGCCTTATATATTTCACAATTATTACCAGGAAGAGATTGCACATTCTCCTTAAAAAACCATTCCATCTGAGTCTGACAGAAGTGCAGGAAATGGACAAAAAAATGTGTACAAAAAGAACAGGAAAAAAAGAAAAAGGAGTCACACAGTAGTCAGATAAGATTTTTCATCTATGGACTTGCACTGCACTTTTCTTCAACTCAATTGAAAATGATTCAGTGAGTGAAGCTGCTAGGAATGAAGTGGGTGTTTCCAAGTGCCAGTCAACAGAAAAATGATAAAAATGCTGCAGAACCCAATGCTGGTTTTCAGAACTAGGAAATGAAATGGCAATGTCATTTGTATTCAATTCAACTAAGTCACCTGTAGTATTTTAATTTCTTGCAAATTTTTAAGAAGTTCAACGAGAGCAAAATTTTGAAATCCACAGTAGGTCAGTGTTTTATTCTATGAAACCCTGTAACTCCAAGAAAATAATAAAATATCTTTCATACAGACACCACTGCAAGTATCTTACTGTGCGTCTGATACCACAGCAATATCATCTGCTCCTCTGTTAAAAGAATTCTTCTAAACTTACATACTTTTAAACTCTCAGTTCTTTTTTAGAAGTTTATTTGTGACAATTTTTTGGGGTGAAGATTTTAGATTAAAAAAAACTGTCACCAGTGCATGTATTTTAGCTCATATTGTGAAAAAAGATGTGGGTTTGTTTCTAGCCTTGACATGATGTCTGTGTAAACACTTGGCTGGATCGATAAGGCTGTCTTTGATTTTTGGTC
>VZRL01006443.1:0-107432 GCA_013397895.1 Origma solitaria | reverse complement strand
AAAAAAAAAAACCAAAACCTAGCTCATATAGAATCATAGAATATGCTGAGTTGGAAGGATGATTGAGTCCAACTCCTGGCTCTGTGCAGTCCACCCCAAGAATCCTATCCCTGGTCATGAGAGCAAGAGATCAGTGCCTGCCCCTCCTCTTCCCCTCGTGAGGATGTTGAAGACCCCAGTGAGATCTCCCCTCAGTCTCCTCCAGGCTGAACACAAATCTCTGCCACTCTTTCTAAGGCTTTCCCTCCAGATCCTTCTCCATCCTCGTGTGCCTCCTTTGGACACTCTCTAATAACTTAACGTCTTTTTAGTATTATGAGCACACAGTGCTCAAGGTGAAACCACACCTGTGCAGAGTAGAGCAGGACAATCACCTTTTTTACTTTTTTTTCAGTTTATTTTATGTCTTGCTGTATTTGCAAAGTGTTATTTCCACTGTTTATGTGTGTATATATATATATGTATATATACATATATGTCACCAATATGTACAATGAGAATGTCAAGATTACAGTTTTAGCACTTGTATAGATGTACAAAATTAACAGATTTTACAAATGGATTCCAATTTCTTAATTGATGAAGAATACTATTTGTTTTATTTCTGAACAGCAAAAGCTTTTCTTTTCCTATGCTTTATATGTTCACAAGTGTGGCAAGAAAAATCCAAACATGTTTCTGGCACTGTGGGTATGAAAAAGTAACATTGAATTTAACAGTTTTGGATAATTGTGTTTGTTGAGGGTTTGGCATATGTTGCATTTGCTATTAAAAAAAAAATCTGTTGGAGAAAACCACTTCATTTCTAGTTTACTTTAAAGTATGACTTTAGACAATGAAAACTGTATGAATATTTTTGCATGTAGATTGGCACACTAAGAGTTGTTCTAAGAATAGAAATCAAACAATATTAAAATTGCCTTATATATTTCACAATTATTACCAGGAAGAGATTGCACATTCTCCTTAAAAAACCATTCCATCTGAGTCTGACAGAAGTGCAGGAAATGGACAAAAAAATGTGTACAAAAAGAACAGGAAAAAAAGAAAAAGGAGTCACACAGTAGTCAGATAAGATTTTTCATCTATGGACTTGCACTGCACTTTTCTTCAACTCAATTGAAAATGATTCAGTGAGTGAAGCTGCTAGGAATGAAGTGGGTGTTTCCAAGTGCCAGTCAACAGAAAAATGATAAAAATGCTGCAGAACCCAATGCTGGTTTTCAGAACTAGGAAATGAAATGGCAATGTCATTTGTATTCAATTCAACTAAGTCACCTGTAGTATTTTAATTTCTTGCAAATTTTTAAGAAGTTCAACGAGAGCAAAATTTTGAAATCCACAGTAGGTCAGTGTTTTATTCTATGAAACCCTGTAACTCCAAGAAAATAATAAAATATCTTTCATACAGACACCACTGCAAGTATCTTACTGTGCGTCTGATACCACAGCAATATCATCTGCTCCTCTGTTAAAAGAATTCTTCTAAACTTACATACTTTTAAACTCTCAGTTCTTTTTTAGAAGTTTATTTGTGACAATTTTTTGGGGTGAAGATTTTAGATTAAAAAAAACTGTCACCAGTGCATGTATTTTAGCTCATATTGTGAAAAAAGATGTGGGTTTGTTTCTAGCCTTGACATGATGTCTGTGTAAACACTTGGCTGGATCGATAAGGCTGTCTTTGATTTTTGGTCTAAAAAAAAGAATACTGCTATCTGATCTTCCTTTTTAAATATTCTAGGTTTTTAAAAATGTCTGCAGATACTGAGGTGTGACATGATTAATTTGAAGAAATTAAGGAATCAAATAGAATCATATGTTTCAAAGATTCCCTGGGAGGCTTATTTTGGTTAATTCCCTCTTTCTCTTTCAAGTGCTGTGTCCTGTGAAGTCATTGAGTAGATCTCTGGGTTTTTTTCAGAGAGCAGAAAAATGGCCAAATGAGATTAAATTAATGGGTTTCCCTTTATTCAGCTGCAGTCTTTTCAAGGGACTTGATTGATGTTTTGCCATTTTCACATTTTATTACGTTCCTTGCCATGTGAATGAATTGTCAACATTATAATGTCTCGAATTCTCTGTAAATTATAGCCTAAGTACTCCCACTTTGTTTACATACTGAATTTTGGTTGATCCATCCATTTTATATTTCTTTAGTTTATAACTTTCCTAATTGCTAAGTATAATGGGACCAATCAAACCTCAAATTATTTAAAGCAAAGCAGTGATTTAATCTGTTGTCTCTCATAGATGGCATGAGGTGCTCTACCCCAGCCCTGTTTTAAATGATTCTGAGGCTATAATGTGAAGATATTTATCTGATAATTTTGTTTTTTTAAGGAGCCTCCTCACTTAGGTAAGACAATCCTCTAAACTGTGTACTGTTCTGTGTCTCTGTTGCTGGGATAAAGGTGATAATAATGAAAAGTGAGTGTGGAGGAGCCATCACGATGACAATTCATGGAGGAAGTGTTACTGAGGCAAAAAGGGAGGTAATGGGAGCTGACAGTGTTAGTGATGTATATTGGAGCTGGATTGTGTGAGGAGGAAAGAGGAGCAAAGGAAAACCCAGGGAAGTAGAAAAGGAAGAGAATGTGAGTGGAAGAAAGCGAAAATTTTCCGGTCCTTTCAACCTTGAGACTAATCCTGCTTCATGCTTTCTCTGGTTAGCAGTCAGTTTTACTTTTTCCTCTTCCCCTTTGCCCTTCGGAGGCAGGGGAAGAAAAAAGAAGAAAAATAAAAAAGAATAGAGGGAAAAGCAAGAGTGTCATTTTCCTCATTGGCACAATGACTGTGTAGATTGCTTCTGCTTTCAGGTGTTCTGGTGTGCTTAGTGTTGTTTTGGAATTGCGTTTTTTATCTTGTCAGTAGCTGTGATGAGATAAAACTGAGAAAGGGTGTGACATATATGGCTGGTTTGAATTCTCTCTGTAACTCATCATGTTTCTTGTATGTGCAAATACATTTTGTGCAAGTTGGAGTACATCATGGGAAAAATTGCCAGGCAGAACTTAATTCACTCAGAAACTAGTTTTATCCTTAAACCAGTTCAGTGTTAGAGATTGCTTATGCCAAGAATGAAATATTTCTAAATGTGTGACCTGGATTTTTATTTTCAAGACAATAATTTCTTTTTTTTTTTTTTCATAAGCATTCTCATTCTCTTTTCAGTAAGTCTTGTGCAGGTTCTTGAGTGGAGTTCTTTTATCAGTGGAGAGCAGGCTGAAAATGTTACTGAATCTGAATAACATTAGGCTCAGCTGAAGCGATCAGCCACAAAAGATATTAGGCAATGGGAGACTCGAGCCTGAAATAGTAAATGAAATGTGCCTCTTTAGTCTTCCAGGAAGGTATGTTTCCAGAGGAAATATAAAGCTCAAAACAAAGGACAATAGAAAATACACTATTAATTTTAATATTCTATAATTAATCAGAAAATTAGAGGCACCTAACTGTTTCTGCATTTTTAGGAAATGAATCAACAATATGAACAAATCAGAGATTATTATTTTTCATTACATCCCTATTTCTATTGTTATCAGCCTGTGGATCTGTGTCGGCTCACACTGTTGGCTTAGCCCTTCTTTAGCAGTCAGGTGGTTGATTTTTTTTTTTCTCTTTCTACATCTTTGATTACCCTGCCACAAAAATGAATGGAGCCTCCTCAGATTTTATTTTAAGTCTGGGAACTTTTCCTACCTCTTGAACCTGAATGAATATTTAAGCAACTCATAATGCAACAATTGTTATTCTGAGGGAAAATAAAAAGCAATTCTCTGCTGAACGTCTCTGTAGCCTGATGGAAAGGTAATGGTACCGCTGCAGACTAGAATAAAATCAAATCCTAATTGTTTTGGTGAATTTGACTTGCTAGCAAGTCATGCTTTAATCTCTGCATAAATTAGAAGCCTTTACTCTGTTCGAATTCCTTTGGGGTTGCTGTCTTTGGCTTCTGTCTGCTTCGTTCAGCTCAGCTAGAGAATGCTTTTGAATAATGTCATGATATTTCCATTAAAGAATTCAAAGTCGGTGAGAAGAAATGTGTCAAGCTGTTGATGAAATTCAATGGAGAAGAGTTCCAGCAATGAGCCTGTGGTTTGGCAGATTCCTCAAGCACTCTGAGGGGCATTAGTGAATAAAGTAAGGTCCAGGATCCAGGGTAAAAGCTGTTTGTGCAGAGTGCCTGCAGTCAGAGTGAACTGTAATTCCCATTACTCCTAATGCAGGATCTGATGAAGAAGGGTATGCCAGTGATGGCAGTAGCTTTTGGGAAGGAGTTGAGTAAAAGAAAGAAGTTTTAGCATCAATTGTTTTTTGGTGAAAGTGAGAGCTAGGCGGTCGGAAAAGTATACATTCAAGAAGTTACAATCTTAGTCTGCTCTTGGTTAAGCATGTCCTGCTTTTCCCCATTTTCTACTCCTAATTATATAGTATAGAAACCTTCTCCACAGTAGGACTGCTAAGTAGTCTAGCTCCCCCACTTCCTGAGAGTCCAATTTTCTCAATAGAGCACTTCTGTTTTGACTTTCTCTTTATGCAAGGAATGTGAGGAAGGTCATGGTATTGCCAAAAGAGTGTTCACAATTGCCATCAATGTCAAAACAATGGAATATATTGAGTCCAAAAAAAAGTAGAAATCTCTCTTGTGGAGTTGTGGAGTTGAAACATGTAGGTGCAGACTATAAGAAATAATGGTCAATAGTCTGAGGTGGCTTTTGTTAATTGGCTTGTTCACTCTAAAGAGTACAAAGACTTTAGTATGTTAATTAAATTAAAAAAAAAAGAAAACATCTTTTTAAAAAGTATTTCTAATGACCTTTCTAAAAAGTCCTGTGAGTACATGTACAGGTACCTGAGTTCACATAAATCCTGCTATTCATCAGTCCACTTGGATGACCTTGAAATGACCCTATCACCCTGACTCCAATCAGCTATGTTCCTGGAGAGTGGCAGGAAAATGCATATGTAAGAAGAAAATGTAACAAAAATGTTGTTTTCTGGAGAGCTTGGGTTGTAAGATTAGATTATGGCTGGCAGAATCAAGGGCACATAGGCATGTCACTTGATGATTATGATTTATGGGAGCATTAAAGAGGAAGAAATCAATGTATATTCTAAAAGTTCTGTTTTGCTATGATTAATCTGAACACCCTCCTTGGGTTTGTGATGACAGAGGAAGCCTATGTTGATAAGAACTTTTCATTTTTTCCTCACCAATAGGTTCAGTAACTTCTAATGTACAAATCCAGCTTTAGAAAATGAACCTTTTGTGGCTTTTCATTTTAAAGTATAAAAGCTAGTAGGTACAATTTGCAATAAATTTGAGGTCAAATGTGACACCAGATAGACATTTGCTACAAATAAACAAAGTCATAGTGCACTACATGAAGATTCTATTAGCAGGATATAAAATCAAAAGATCACTCCACAAAAAAAACCAACCAAAAAACAACAACAAAAAAACCCACAACAACAACAACAACAACTTTTTCTGCCACTTATTTTGTTTTGAAGCCTTTAACAAAACTGTGTCTTCAGCTGAAGGTCTATGCTGGTTTTAAATTTATAACTAAGTACATCATAGATCTAGTCAGATATTTGTAGCAGGTTAAAAACTATATCATACTTTTTTGTCTAATGAACTCTATGTGTTGATTTGATACAGTTTGCTTATCTGGTTGTCCAAAAGTATTTCTTCTGAAACTTTGTTACTTTGAAACATATATGCATAAATATTTTTTTCTATTAATATTAAATCTTTTATATCTAGGTATTACAGAAATTTTTTTTTAAATGGAATGATAAGGTACATACAGCCATATAGCCTAGTATCTGTCTGCATCTTCATCATCCTATAAATGTCAGACAATCTACTTAGGATTAGGATAGAAAAGACACAATTATGCCTCTCATAACATAAACACTGTAATGCATCTTGACTAGAAGTGGTAAAGGCATTCTATGCTTTTTCTTATGTGTCCATGCAGTCCTTGCTGGTACTTTTAAAAAAGAGTGCCATTGAGATGTGGGTTTTTTGAATATCCGGTTTTAAACCCAAAACTTAAAACCAACCAAACAAATCGTAAGCATCAGTATCTTAAAAACAGAGAGATGAATGGGGCATTTCACTGAATTAGTTTGGTTTCTAGAGGTCTAACTTCCAGTTAGGGAGTAGAGCTTACAAAGAACATCTCTCACAGTATCTACTGTAAAGTAGAAACTGGTCAGTGAGAACATCTCAAAGAAAAACAAATGATGGGAAAAGTTAGACACCCTTCACCTGTCCCTGCCCAAAACCCCCCCTTACATTACAGGATAGATTATATAGATACATGATAGGGTGCATTATATGGAATAATCTTTCTCATAGTGGTTTAAGAGGTTTAACATTTTTACATTTTCTTTTAAATGTTGCCAAAATTCATTCCAGCTGTCCAGAATGGCTGTAGCTATAATTAGTGATTAAAGAACTCTAATTACTGTACTGTAGAATGTTAAGGAAAATATGAACTATAAAATAATCTTACTAACTTTTTTTTTTTCTTCTAAAAAGATATTTCTTTATGGTTGTATTTATTAATAGAGTTTAAAATAAAACATGCCTATAAAGGACACCAAAATCTGGAAGAATAGTAATGAACATAAATTATGAATAAAGTTCTATAAGTTACTAGAGAACTGTCATTGGAAATAATTGCTTTGTAAGTATCAATCAGGGAAACTTTACAATGCTTTTATAAAATAGAGAAATAGTAATCTGTTTGTTAAGTTCAACTAATATGCTTATATAAAGTATGTTTGATGGGACCATTGTCAATATTTGGAAAAGAATTGAGAGGTCTATGTTGCCACCCCATTCGTAGAACACTGCAGTGTTTAGCTAGTAAGGGTTTGATTTTGTTTATAAAACTTGTGTAGATGCTAACTCTTAAAATGAAATCTCGCTTCTCTTAAGACAATTATTTCCTTAAAGCTCATGTATATCTTTAAAATTAAACCAAACTTCATGAGCAGTGTAGGATAAGGTTAAAAAGTGTAGTTGAAGTAATAAGGTGAAGAGATAAGTCTGTTTATGGCATATTGCCTCTCTGGACAAATACTTCAGTTATTAAAAGATGCCTTGAAGCAGAACTGCAGAAGACTCTTGTATTTCACCATAAATGTACAGCTGAATTCACAGCGTGCTAGAATCCATGAAGAACAGGCAAAGGGTAAAGGTTGCATTTTTCTTTGTGTTCCTTCAAGAGAGAAATAACATAGCTATTCAGTGAACATGAAATGGGCTTCCATATCTGTTCAGTTTTTTTTTTAAATCAGTGTAAGTATTTCTTTTACATGAAAAACAGAATAATTTTGGGTTAAAACCCAGTCCTCATAAATATAAAAACAAAATCTTGTAGTTGTTCAAGAATTCAACAGTTGTGCGGGGATGTTTGGAGCAGACTGATTGTAATTAATTGCACAAACTTTGAGAAAATGGCACACTAAATTAGAAGGAAGGACATTAAATTATTTTGCAGTGAGAAGCGTGGACACTCATTAACTCTCCCAGTATTCATGTTTCTGCTACAGTAATTCCCATTATGTTTAGATTTTGTCAAGTTTAAAATCTTCCTTAAAATTTCAGTTTCCTGAGGAGTGACTCTTTTTATTTTAAAAGTGGCAGAATCAAGATAGTTTTGTTTGTTGAAGTCAATAACTGATGTGAAGTATTTGAAAGGTAATGTATAATGAATGAATGAAAACTTCTCCCATATAATTTGTTCTTTTTTTTGGTAGAAATTGTGTCTGACCAACTAATTCATCATTACTTCTTTTACATAAGTTACGGCTTAATATTTATTATGTTTGCAAGTTTTGATTCATAGAAATTTTAAATTTAAGACTAAATATAGATGAAAGCATAAGACTGGTTAAGAAATATAATGTGTTTTCAGTCGCTGTGAGTGTATTTGCATCTCTTCAAGTTTATCATTCTTAAAGGATACAATCTCTGTGAGGGAGGCAAGGAGCTATTTTCAGCTGTAGCATAGAGAAAAACCTATGCAATGGGAAATGCTGCAGTATTTCCATCTGTTTGAGACTGAGAGATTGAAAAATCTCTTGCCATTCTCGCCTATAGAGAATAATTGAAATTGTCTGTTCCACAGGTTTCCCATGATATAATGCTGTTGACCTTGACCTTAGCATTAGGTGTGGGGTTTTTTATCTTTAAACTTTTATTACCAAAACCAGCAAATAATACAATGCAGAATTCAAAACTGCTTCAACATGTACTCAACATGTTGACCTCAACATGTACTGAAAGTGTTAGCTAGTCAAGGTGATATATGTTAATAAGTAAACTCACATCTCTTGTAGGCTGGAAATGGACACTAGAAGTCAATAATCTCCATGGACATTTTCTGGATATGTGCAAAACTCAAACAAGCAGTTTGTAATTGGCAGACAAAATTGGTCTGTAAGGCAAAGTTAGTTAATTTGTTAGTTCAGCAATCTACTCTGCTCTAGCTGTAAAGTCACATTATATCTATCAATTAACTTCTCTGTAGTGAATTCTTCAGTTTCAAATGCTGCATGGGCAGTTAATTGAATCAACTGATCACAAAAATGTGTGTTAAAAGGAACACAAGTATTAAGCACAATGTAAAAGGCTTCTTGGTCTGCTGATACACAGTGCCTGAGAGAAATACGACCTCGTAGATAATTCCAGTTTGGAGATAATCAGTTAAAGTAAGGGTAGAACAGAGCATTGGATTCACAGCAGAAGGGCTCTTGTGAGACCTGCAGCCTTGTCTGCAGTAGAGGTTGAGGCCAGTTTTAGGTGTATTGTTTCTTTGTGAATGCGTTGGGTTCAGAGAGTTTCAAGGGTGATAAAATGGTCATATCCTAGAGCTGGTGACAGAGGTGTGTTAAGTTCAGTCAAGACCATACAGTAGGTAGGAAAAGCAGCAAAAGCAGGTGGTGCCTCACTGGAAAAAAACAAGGAAAATAATAATAGTATTTCTTTATTGAAAGTTCAGAGGGTGAGAAAAGGGCAAGACAAGACAAAGACGTGCGCTGCAAGGTAGTGAAGAGACATAGTTGGTGATGTCTCAAATCATACAGATTAAGTCAGTAAAAGAGTTGTTTGATGCATTTTACCAAACCGACCCATGGGTCAAAAGAAGCATAGGCCTGTGTTAGCTCTCTGGCTTGAGTTAAGAAATATCATCTGCTCTTGGCTTCATCAGCATTGATGAGCATTGCAAGGATGAAATTCTGAGCATGACTATTTTCATTAGATGTTTATCAGGAAGCTATATACGGGTATGTAAGCCCAGCATCCAGTTCTAGCTGGGAGGAGAAACGTACTTCAGGAGTCAGTAGAAACTGGGGTGTTGATTGATCCTTGCTAGGTGGAACTGCTGGCTGATAACCATTGTGATGAAAAAAAACATAATATCGCCCAATAACTTTTAATGGCATGGAACAAAGTCAGTGAAGCAAACCTTATCTGAAGATGAGAAAAAAAAAATCAATAGAGCAGCTTGATCAGGTTGGTTTGGGGTACTTGAGTGCACAGTCAGTTGCATTCTAAATACCATAAATATCTTAACACCTCTGCGGAGGTGAAAATGATATCTTTATTGCTAATTCATTGGGATTTAATTTAGTTTATTATTTTCCTCACTGTAAGATATTTATTACTTATATTTACATAAGTATGTCTGCATTACACATAAGTATTATTTTACAAGATAGAGTCTGGCGGTATAACTATCAAATGACATTTTGTGGGCAGACTGCAAAAGGTCTAGGTTATTTGGATACTGATTTTAATGTGTGGGGTTGCAGGTAGAATTTTTACATGTCTGCCATCACCTTAAAAATCAGGTGGTATTGATGCACAGCTAGAATTTGTCTTTTTCCTTTGGCAATTGACAGATCTTTTACAATTCCCTTAAAACCTTTCAGAATCTTTGATCCTTTGACATTCTTTACCTGGGTCAAATATGCTTTCTTGCACAGGCTGTAGTCTTTTTAGGACTGTACTGTTTTTAAAAGCCTTTTGTTATGGGTCTGCTTTTCTGGGGTATTTTTGTCATATAATCGGAGTATCTAATTGATTAGCACTAGGTTCATTTCATTTCATTCTTCATGATAATCAGCTTCTTGGCAAATCAGTAATTCCTAACACATCTGTGGATGTGCTATTGCAAATACTTCTAGTTCCCAATTTACCGGAGATGATGTTCTCATACTCCCTGGTCTGGATTTTTCTAGAATACATTATTTACCTGCATATGGTCATAAGAATTTTTGTCATTTTAAGAAGTTTCAGATATTGTGGTAGTAGTCATGGTTTGCAAAGACACTATGTTAATGTGTTAATCTGTGAAATTTTCGTAATATTTTAAAATTCATGCTGCTCGAATGAAACACTGATGACTTCATGAGACCCCAAATATAGGATTAGATGTCATCTTTCAGATTGTTTCTATTTGCTATAAAAATTCAACATATAAAGATTGATTTTATTTCTACGTTTTGTGGTATCCACATTTTCTAAATTTGAAAAACTGCAGAAGATAAATTATTATTTAGTGTGTACTTTGTTAAAAGATCAGGAAAAAATACATTTAATCTTGGCTCTTTATAAAACAATGTATCTTGATTATACCTCAGTAATGTCAGCAGTTTTATCTAGAGGAGTTTGAGAATTTTAATTGAACTTTAATAGTTTCCGAAAATAATCTTGCATGCAAAACTAATCCTGCAGATTGACTATTATTGTAAGTTTTGTTAAAAACTCAACTGCAGACTTTTTTCTCTTAACATGGAAAACATTAGGCCATTCATGTTTATGCATTACTCAATTTTAAAGACAAATTACTTTTTGTCTTTTAAATTCCAAAACACAAAGTAAAGCAAAGCTTGAAGCAAAACTAACACCTTATCTTTGAAAATTTCACAGTGCACATGCATTGAAAATCGTTATCTTCTCTTCAGGCTTCAAAATTTCAAGAGTTTCCCTTGGGTAAACTTGAAACTGAATGGGCCTATAGCGTAAATTCTAAATGTGTTTATACATGTTAATTTGATAGCAATTTATCTGTATGACTTGTTTCGTTTTAGTATGACGGCTTCCTTCAGTTTCTCATAATTAAATTGTCATGCACATCCACAAAGCTTAATGAATCAGCATGATTTGGGCTTTTTTTTCTTAATTCTTACAGCTTGGTAAAATTGCTTAATATGCATTCTACCATTTGAAAAATAATGCTTCCAAAATATTCTTCTAATACTATGATCGTGATGGCTTTTTTTTTCCCGGTTGTATATGCAGAAGAACCCTACCTCTACTGCAGGAGGCTCCTTTCTAATAATGTTTAGGCAAATTTTTTCTTTTTATATTGGTCACACTCCTGTGAATTGTTCTTAACTTAAAACAGAAGCAAATTCAGTTGTCTCCTATGGTCTTCTGAACTGCTCTGTGGTGTTATAGCCAATTGATCTTGATCAGACTCAGTCTACCAGAGCAATAGCAAGATGTTAAATTGTCTTAGTGTGCCTTTCTTGTCTCAAATTTGTTGGCAAAAGAACAGGATAAAATAGAAAGCTTCTGTGTTGGTCAGTGTATATGTCTTTACTTTTTCTCTCTTGCAACCTCTACAGTTGAAAAATAAAGATCACATCCTTTTACTTACTGCTTTTATTCCAGATGATCCCATTTCTGCATCTGCATTAATATTAAAAATTTAAGTGTTTTCTTTGTGAATCAGCTCAGTGGCGTCCTGGGAGCCAGAAATGTCTTCTGGGCTGATTTTCCTGCTGCTGTTTTTCTCCTTGTCTCTATTCCACTATTATTTTTGAAATTTATCTTTTATGTGCTCTCTCACAGTATATAACTCTTAAGTTGGGCAACCATTTCTGAACAGATAGTGGAACGGGAAGTTTTTGTAGAGTTTAAATTCAGATTTTGAATAAAGTTGCATTTTAGATAAGTTTAGCCCACTTTATTTCTAGCCAGAGGGAAATATAAGAGACACATAAATATTTAAGTGAATGCAGTCTTAGTGTATAGAAAACAGATGTGAATTACTAAGACAAATTGCCTTTGTCTTAAACTTCTCTTGCACAAAAATCTTCTGAGTAACTCATTAAAAATACCTTGTGGGTAAAATTTCTGATAAACCAATAAGCTTCAGAGAGAAGTCAGAGTAGTAAGTGTTTGAAAAGTTTCTTTTTTCCCTTGTCAAGTAAAACCTTCATTCTCAAAAGTGAATTTGTATCTCTCTGTCTATTTGGATAAATTTTTAGATTTACTTAGTATGTTAGGAGAAAAATACTGTTGATTGAGCTGCTATGTATTTTTTAGAACCACCTGAGGATATTGTCTGGCTCTTTATAAAGCCTATAAACTCACAGGGTATTTCTCTCTCTAACCAAAAGGACCATGTAAAAGAAATATTTAAATAATGCCCATAATAAAGGAAAGATACCTGGATTTTTCTTTCTTAGTAAGACTGGGTGCCAACAGGCTATTCTAATGACCATCTTGGTTCATCTCTTTTACAAAATAGATATTTTAATGTTGTTGTTGTTAGTCAGAAACTAAAAGGTCAACATATAAAATCTTCTTCCCTTATATGATTTCTAAATATCCCACTGGTTTGCCCTACAGCCTTTTATCAAATAGGACTTCTTCTATTTGTGCTCCCAAATGAAAATAAGATTAAATGCAACTAAAGAATTTTATGCAATTGTTCTTTTTCATGCCTTGTCTTGAAAAAATTCTTAAATCATGCTCCAAAGTATTTGTGAAGAAGCCATGATACTCACTTTTGGAAGTTAGGCTCATTAACTAACAAATTTTTCTTCCACCATCCACTAGTTTTCCCTGAACTGTTCTTTGTACAGCTGAAAGGAGGCTAGAAGAGGTCATGGTCATCTGGTAATCTTCTGAGTGTCTCAGCATAACAAAAGATTTTGTAAATATTTTATGTTTTTTCATAAAACTTTTTTTTTTCCCCAGTAATATACAGATCATTTTCATGTGGGGTGTTTCTTACATTTGGAATATATTTGTAGAAAAGTATCTTTATCCAACAGTCTGTCAAGTTCTGTCCTATTTCTCTAGGACTGTTTTAAAATTGCAACACTTAAAAAAAAAAATTCAAATCTTGTTGAAGTCTTAAACTGTATGAAGAAGCTGTCTGGAGAAGCTTGCAACTTCTATGAGAAAAGCAGCTCTAGTTCATTATTCTAGTTGAGATAAAGTGCAGACAAATGAGGAGCACAACTCTCTGGCAATCTTGCTGAGTGGAGCAGTAAACTGAATAATCTGTTGAGTCACCTGAGATGTGAATGTAAAAGGCCGAGGCATGTAAAGCATGGGAAAGGGAGACTTACAGTGAAGTGGTGTAGTAGGTGAAAAATTCTCTCTTGTGTTGATATTGAGATGCACTGAGGTGAATCTTAAAATGCCAGCCTAAACTTAAAAGACTTCTGGTTTAAATTTCTGATGTCTCAATTTTCTGACTCTCTTAAGAGAAGAAGCAAAGCCTATCTTTGATTGCATTGTATATTGAAAAAAAATATGTATTTAGAGGAGGACCGGTATTTGCAATCTTGATATCTGATATTGGTCAAAAAGCCTTAGAAGCAACAGGTCTGACAGTTTCATTTCTCTTCACAGTGTATCATGTATCTCTCTATAATGTTTGTAATGTAATCAGGAAGTACTGACCCGTAAGCTACAAAAACAGGATAAATAATCCCCTTTAGCTTACTGGATCTTGCCTTGGAAAGAGGCTTTAGTGATAATATATGAATTATCTTATTTTGTCCTCTTTGTTTACCTTGTCACTGGGTGTGGCAAGATGCTACAGTTCTTCACACCTCTAAAAGGATAACATAGAATATTATGGAGATAGATGTCCTTCTCCTTAGTGTTTTAGCTTATTCACCAAACCAGTTTTAATCACTTCTTTTTTTTAATTTAAATAATTGCAGAGCGCAAAATTGACAGGCTACTGTGAAACAGCATTTTTGAAGATACAGAGTTTTCTGGTAATATGTCTTCATCGCTTTGTTACTTGTTCCATTCAATGAAATTTTGTCTTCTTAATGAAAGTCATTAGAATCAAATAGCTCAGTACACAGAAGAGAGGGAAACCTGTTTTCTGGCATTCATTTTGTTTTCTCTTTGTCTCCAGTTGTAATACAACTCAAGTTTCAGGATAGGTTGTGCAAGGCTAATGTTTTTCTATAACCTCTGAAAGTCACAGTCTAATGAAAAAGATAGCAAAAATTTTTTTAAAAATTCAGATATAATATGCGAGTTATTAACTTCACTAGCTAGCATTGTATCATGGAAATATTATATCTGTGTAAGCAAGAAATTCAAAATATTACTGATCTTCCATGTAAAGTATACATTTTTTCAAATATCTTTCCCTCAGTCTCCATGTGTACTGAAATATTTAAGGTACACCATTACTTTTATCGTACACCTGCACAACATATGTTTAGCCTGGAAAATTTTGCCATTTCTGGGTAAGATAACTAATTATTCAAAAATTAAGATACTTTCATATAACTTTGAAATGGTAAAACCCATGCATTTATTCACTTTTAACCAAAAAGTTAATAAAACTTTCAAACATGTAGAGAACAGTAATTAATTATAGTGCCTCTGGGTTTAAAAATACTATAATTTTCTAATTACAGTGCTTCCAAAGTCATATATTCTGATTTGCTCTGAGATACATGCATATAACTTTACTAAGGTTAAGAGAGGTAACATGTAACTTCAGGAGAGGTAAAATCTCTTCTAAAAGACTTTCATGCTGTACGCACAACAGATCATAATGTATAATAAAAAGTATGTTCATCTTTATGATAGATACTGGAATGAAATATTACATGCTCTCTGTCTAGACTGTCAAAAAAGCTCTGGTGTATATACCTGAGGAAGGGGAAAAAAGACAAGAGGGTAAAAATGTGATCATCCATCTTAAACATAATTTAGAGCAGTTTCAAAGTTTCCCCTCTGCTCTATTGTTGTAATTTCCAAAATAAGGCCAGTTGATTCCCTTCTGTTTTTTCTCACACTTCTTACAGATACCTTGTTCAAAATAAATTGCTCTGGGCAATTGTGGGAGGGTGACAGAATTCAAAAACATTTGAGGATTTTTTAGAGTTAATGTTTTGAGATCCACCATTTTTTGCCTTCTGTTTTAACAAGAAGTATTATGCACTGAGATTGAAAAAAAACAAAGATGCAAGTAGTTCATATGCCAGGTTTGGGAGCTTTAAGAGCTGTCTGATGGATCATTTCAATATCACTCAAAAAAAAATTACCTTCTTTCAACTTGTGATACTGCATTAATAATAACACTGATTATTTAATTTCATAAGATGGCATTAAGGCAAAACCCAGATTTTTTTTTTTTTTTTATAACTATATCATAATTTATTTAGGTAGTTGGTCAACAGCATTGTTGACTAATCCTATGGCCTCAGATTAAAACAGTCTAAATTTATTCCCAGATTTCCATGTATTTTAGTAATTCTGTATAGGCTCTACTTACAGAGTCTCTGCCTTAGATCTTTGGTAGGAAATACGATGCCTCCTGCAAGTGTGGGATTTGGTACATCCAGACTTCAGGGTATGCTTGTATCCATCATCTGAGAAATCATCAGCAAAACTGTGCAGGTGGGGAGAGAGCAGCTCAAAGCCCTTTTTAGATGATAACGCTGTTTCTGTGGAGACATGGAGATGGCTCACAGAAGTATGTATTTGATCAAGCTCCTAGGGAGAACAGCTTTTAATTCAGGAAACCCAGCAAAATTCAGGCATAAACTGGAGTTGCATGCACAAAATCATCCTGCTCCAGAGCACAGGGTTTGAAAGCATAAGCAATGCACCATGACCTTCTCCATGTTGCGGAGATGGATTCTCTGATGTTTTTGAAACTCCTGCTGTTTTCAATCATTTTCAGGAATCTGTCACGAGAAGTCTAAAAAAACCTGACTATGGTAATTAATTAAAAGGTAGTAATTGAATTTGGTGTTTTGTTTTTATGTACATCTCACATTTCACGAGACTCGCAGCCTGCTGTAGATACCTAAAGGGGTAGGTGCATTTTTGAAGTGCAGCTGACAACTCTCTGATGTTCATGCTGCTAATTACCCAACAGAGTACGGATTTTTCTAACTTTTTACAATAAAGGAGTGAAACTGCTCTGCTGGCAATTCAAGTGTTCATGGTCTGTTTTTTACATTTAGAAAACACTTATTCAGTCATGCTCGATTTGATTTACTGCTCTGTTTCAAGGGAGGAACCACACTGTATGATGTTCTATAAACTAAAAAAGTGAGAAAGAGCCACTAAGGAAATCAGATTAGAAATCATTCAGCAACTCAGATGTGTTGAGTGAAAATGGTTTCTTGTTCATTAACGGAGGGAAAACTCCATGCTACATGAGATGGTCCAACTTGTAACAAAGTTTTTTATCACACATCCTTCTTTGATTCTCTTACAAGTTGGTTTTTATTAGTATGTTGTCTTAGTCCACTAGTTCAAGTGAAAAGCCACAGGACAGAGATCATATCCAATTACTTTTTAGGCTGAAAATAATTTCTGTTAACATTAGAAAAAAAAGACATAAGAACTATCGCACCAACTTTAAAAGATCTTACAATATTACAAAGGATATTGGAATGCTATGAACCAGCTTTTAATGTGTGCTTCTTCAGTAAGGCAGAAAATTGTGCTGGGGAGAAAATACCCAACCTGTTTCTGCTCCATTGCAACAGTTTCACAGATGATGCTTTGCTTTGAATTTTCCTTGGAGAAAGTTTAATGTTACTAACACTTTGACTGTTCTGATGAGTTCTGATATACTGTGTTAATTAAAAATCAGTTTGGTTGCATATGTATGTATGTTCAAGAGAAGTCTGATATTTTTATAAATTATTATTCTGAGACATTTCTGCTTCTTACCAACATCACTGATTTCATTGCAGAAGCACAAGTGTAGTTTTTAGAGTATAAGAATAGGGGAAAATTGCTTTTTTTTTTTTTCCTTCCTCATTACAATCACCATCATAACAGTTTCCTGGTTTACCAATCGTATTCTTGTTATAGTTTCTGTCACAGAAATAAGAATGGAACTTTAATGCTAATGGTGGCAGTGAAATGATAAGTGGCTGTGCGGCAGAGTTACTAGAATGTGATGGTCTGGATGGAATCCACTTATGGATTTTCCTATCTAGAGGAGAAAAGATGACTGGCAATCAAAAGAGAAACACTAAATAAGGCAGAATGATGTGTCTGCCTATTGGTGTTGAGTGGGGAGCTAAGAAAGTAATTTTTAGGGTGGGAAGATTTCCTTGAACTCCTCTCCAGCCTGTCCCCTGCTGATTTTATTGCCAAAGTTGATGTATTTGCTATCAAGCCTCCTTAAGAATGGTAGCAATAACTATGTTACTGCAATTCCAAAAACAACAGCTAAACCCCCCAAAACATTAATGTCCTGTGTAATTGTCTTTTCAGTTATAGTAATAATGAGTGTGGCCCATGAAATTAATTAAAATAGTGCATTCGTGTCATTCCCTAATCTCTTCTCAGTAACATTTGAATCACTTTATTATATATTATAACTCTTGCTTTATGTTGGCAGATATCTTAAAGTAGCTATCACAGCTGATTGAATACTTATGGTCAGCTATGGCTCAATTAAATGTAACCACAATTGTTTGGGTTATTTGGTTTATGAGGTTCACCCCAGATTTACAAAATTGTAATTCAGATATGAATTTGACCATTTAGTGGAATCCTGTTGTTACTTGGTAGATAACATTCATTGATTGTTCATAAAGTATCATTTTGTTCCGTGTGCCTTAGGCAACTGCTTCATCGAATTTAATGTGTTGAAACAGTTGGAATAGTTCTGTAGGTGTTCCTTGCCTTGTACTTGTTTGTTCTACATTTTATTTAATTCTTCCAGTTTACAACGTGACATTGTCTCAGAGTGCTTCGTATAATATTGCCTTGTCTTAGGCATTCTGAATGATTTTTTACTGTCAGCAGCTGTTCTTCCTCAGATTTCCTGTCTTCTCAATCTTTCTCTGGCCTTTATGAGAGATACTCTATTAATTGTCCATTTTGAAACACATCAAAACAATGACATTCTGTAATCTTAATCTTTAAGAGCGATTTTCACTTTGCCTGCCCTGGCCCAGTTCTCCATACTGTGGATGTTTAAAAGAATTACAGTCAAAGCACTGCTGCTCTTATTTAAATGAGTCTCAGTCATGTAACTGTCACAAGAACAATGATCTCAACAAATACACCATTCTTAAGCGGTGGGAAAGGAAAAAACCCATCCACTCGAAGGAGTCCTGTGAGATGAGTTATGTATTGATGAACCCTCTGTGGTTTCCCCATTCTAATCTAGGTGAAGATTTAAAAAAAAAAAAAGGACACTTTTGCTGTATATCTCAGTGCTTCAGTGAAGGTGATTTGACAGCATCTCTATGAAAGACCAGATGGTGGGAGAATACTCTGAAGAGTGTTCTTTTCTTTCCCTCCAGTAGATTGTTTCATTCCAGTGGATAATTGATGCAGAAGGGAAATTCATAGCATAAATTGCTTTCCAGAAACATCAAAATTGCTAAGGAGGGAAACAAAGCTGTATTATTTTAGGAGGGGATTGAATGCTGTTTAAAAGGTGTCTCTGACCAGCCATTTTAGAGAACACTTGGGCAAATGAGTAAAAGCTGCTGATGATTATGATTGTTAAGTTCAAACTCTTGCTATCAGCAGGTGACATTCCATATACATGTGTGTGCATATATGGAACACAGAGTTAATTTCTGTCTAGGTAATGCATTAACAATTATGAACAATGCAGTGGGGGATATATTGGAACAAGTATCTCTCTATCTGGACACCTGAATATCTTGATACTGCTTTAGACAACCGGGTTACACAATTTATGCTCTAAAATAAGTTGTATAATGTTCCCAATTAAGTACTTTAATGCTACCATGTACCTCTGTAATTAGGCAGCCAAATCTTGAAAACTCTAATGTTCAAAATCCTATTCAAGTTTCTGTTTAAAGCTATAGTAGTATTCTTGTTTCTATGTGTCTTTATAGTACTTAGGGTAGATCTTTCTTCAAAAAACCCAAACTTCTTTTATGCAAAAAGCCACAAGCCATAAAACTTCAGCAAGTTACATTAATTAGTTAAAGCATGAAGAAGTTATCAACTTGTTCTCCTTTAAAATGAAAATACTTGGACATCAAGTGCAATGATGGGTTTAACCAGAAACTATACAAAATCTGCTGCTCTAAATTAAGTGGTTTTGATGAAGGAAAATCACTGGTTGCCTAGGCCATTTTGGGAGCAGAAAAGAGGATGATATTTTCTGGATCACTCAAATGAGCATGAGTAAAAACGTTTTGTGTCTGAACAAGGGGAAAAAATATGCAATGAAGCAGTAAATCAGATAAACACTTAATTGTCTTGAGTGTTGGTGGATGGTTTCCTGTGGTACCAAAATGATATGTCTGGGTGTGTATTTAGTTCTTACCATTGTTGCTGATGATTTTATCAGACATAAGGTTTCATAGTGGTTCAATGTACAAATAGATGACATTTTAAGGCTAATAAGAAGTAAACTGTAGCGTGAATAGCTGAAATTTCAGAAAAAAAAAAGCAAATCAGTGACTACAATAGCAAAGATGTTTTCATCATCTTTCGTATTTCTGAGTTCAGAGCAGTATTTCATACCTGGAGAAAAGATAGTCTTTCAACCTTTAACTATCTCTTTAAGGTTTGGGGTTTGGGTGTTTTTTTGGCATCCAGCTTGGGAGATATTTTTGGTTTTGCCCTTGTCCACATTGAATTGCTGGTGAATTTTCTACCTTGTTATACAATGTGTTTTTTAAAATGTTGAAAATGGGATGGCTTTTTAAAACATACCCCGTGCTGCTTTCTGGGGAAGAGGGGAGAATTTTGTTCTTAATGTGTCTGAAATTCAGCTGGAGCCACTGCTTTTTGCAAGCACGGGCAGATGCTGTTTGACTATTCATGCTGAACAGCTTCAAGTTGCAACCAGTCGGAACCACACCATCATTTCTTTAATGCCAAAATGATTTTTTTTTTCAGTCCATTTCTGTATAGATCTAGCCTTTAGGCTGCAGTTGGATCCCACTATAATCACGTCACAACCTGCAATGCCATGATGTGGTCAGGATATGCAAACATTGAATCACTTTATAAGAATTGGAATCACTTCATAAATGTTAAAGTGTTTATATGTGTTTGATTGTTCATATATCCTCTTGTAGTAGTTCTTGTTTGGGAAAAGCTGTACACATGTAATTACTTCTAATTTTTTTGATGAATCAGTCCCTCCAAAGTGGTAATTAATTTAGATGGCATTCTCTGAACTCTGAACTCCTTGCAATATATCATTGTTTTGCTGCTGCACTGCACAGAAAAGTGGAGTTTTGGCAATGCCACATGAACAAAAGTCATTAATCACCTCTATGTGAAGCCTCTGTGTTACAAGACCAAATTTAACACTAGTTTTTAATGCATCTGATAGCATACAGTAAATGTTAGAAACAAAATGATCAACTCAAGTGAAATCCAAAGCATTTTGTCTAAAAAATAATTGGTCTTATTTCCTAAAGAAATGACACTAAAAAATGTGAGGCTCTGCTGACTGAGCACAGTTGTATCTAAAGTCTGAACTATTACTGCATTTCCAAAAGATTTGTTAACAACCCCGATTTGGTCTAAGCTGTTGTCTCAGGTCCCACACATATTAGAATACTTTTCTGTGTGAAAGAAACTGTGAGGATCCCAGCAAGAGGAGGAAACAAAAAACTTTTCATTAAATTAGCATCTCACCTACGAAAGATCCAGCTGGAAGACCCAGATATATGGGAATTTGAGAGATATGACTAGACCTTTACAGTACAAGTTCTTCTTCTTCTTCTTCTTGTCCACAAAAAGGATGATTTAAATCAAAGTTGGTTTTTTTTTCCTCTCGTTATTTGTTTAACCTATTACACCTTTAAATAGCCTGCAAGAATAGAAACTTCATCATTCCCTCCTGTGCTTCACTATTTCTCCCGTGACAAAAAAAACTTTTTAACTCTCAGCCATCATTACTCCTATTGGTTATAGAGGTGCTCTGATAAGCATTTTAGTAATTTTGTCTTCTTGTCAGTCACGCTCCAGTAAAAAAAGATGAAATTTTTTTCCTCCACTATGAACTTCTAATGTACCAAGTCATCTGATCCTTTCTGACTTTTTCTGAACAAAAGCCAGCAGTACATGACAGATAAAAGGGGTATGGAAGAAATTTTGCCTCTATAATAGCTATCTCTGTGGAAATAAAGAAGCTATTTTCTAGTTGCAAGTGGAAGTTAGACTCTCTGAGCTGCAAAGGAGTGAAATAGAAGCAGATGATACCAGTCTTTTCTTTCTAAGCCTTTCTCCCGAGTCTTAGGAGGAAATGAATTGTAAATGCAAAGAAACAGGGAATGCTGTTCCCTGTGTAGTCTCATTTATGCTATGATGTATCAGTAGGAGCACTCACCCTCAGATTTTTGTAGTCTACTAGAAAATGTGCATTTGGTGCAAAAGCTTTTTCTGATTTCTAATAATACTGGTTTCCTGATCTATTTTACTGTTTATTGGCTATATTACACTACCATTGAAAACTCTCAGCTGACCTTTGAATTCTGTTTGTTACAGTATATACGTGTATATGTACCAGTGGATATATCAATAAGGCATAAGCTGCGTCTTTGCAGAATAAGCAGGCAAGGAGTGCCTTTTATTGTGAGCATTTGATTCATGGCACAACTTGCAATCTCATCTTCCTGCCCAAACCATCAGCAAATATTCAGGTGTGCAGGAAATACTGTTACCATTTCCTCCACAGTGGACTGAAGACACCAAATGCTTTGCTATAAAAACAACGAGGAAAAGACTCAAACATTTATTTATTTTTTTTTTAGCACTGCAATGAAGTGCTTTTGGCATGACTACTCTTTTTGCCTTCATGTTATCTATGTATAGGTGCAGAGAAATGAATTACCACTTTGCATTTGCTGTTTCCATACACATGCAAATCTTGTGGTAAATAAGATGAGAAATAAAGAAAGCTACTGTTTTGTTTTCTCTTTTAAAGAAAGCTGTTTTGCAATCAGCTCATGGAATCTTTTATTCGGTGCCGATCTTACTTTCAATTTATTTTCCAGCTGTTTCGTACGTTTTCCTCCTTATAGTCAAGGAGAGGGAACTCCCACTGACAGATTTACTAGTTGTTTTTGGTGTTGTCTTGACTGGTTATAATCTCAGTAGGGGATATTGCTCCTTCATGAATTATGAAACTCTAATACAGTTTGTAGTATTGTGAGATTTTATGAAATCTGACAGATGGCTGTTCTGTTCTTCTGAGCCTTGGTTATCTTTCTAAAAACTCCTAGGTGTCTGAATATATCTAGACTTCAGCAAATAAAACCACAGAGCCTTATCATTGGGATAATCTTTACAAACATTTAATGGGCTCCCGTGACCCATAAACTTGCATACTGTAAAATAATGTTTTAGTGTGTGTTCTCAGTGCAGGTTTCCCTGCAGTTACATTTTCAAAGTGTGGTTTCATTTCATATGTATGCGAGTGTCTGCCTGCACAGATGAATGTGAGTGAATAGCAAAGCTGTAAAAAAAACTAAATTACATTTATCATGTGCTTTCAATTGATTTCCTTCCAATTTGCCCATTAATTCAAGAGGTACCTCTGAGACTCTTTTTAAAACTATTTATTAATGTGGAGATTTTTTATAGGTGTGAGGCATACCATAACTACATTTATGTTCAGATGGGGGACTGAGGCCAAGAAAAGTAGGGTAGCAAAGAGAGTTTTGTTTTGATTTTCCAGAGAGATGTTTTTAGGCATTGATAATGTACCCATGCATTTTGGGCAGTAAATCAGAAATAAACAGTGTGAACTTTTCTAAGATCAATAGGAGCTTTAATATTAAAACGTTCAGCATGGGGACCCAAGGCCAAAGCAACAACAAAACCTGAGGCATTCAGGAGGAACTTGCACAGCAATTGCATTGAAAAGCTTCTTATAAACAGCTTAATTACATTGCTCTCTGCTGGTAATAAAAAAGACTGCAGTCTGATGTTTAAAACCTGGAGAAAAAAGTATCCATCTGGCATAAGATCTGGTACTAGAATTCAACAGAATGTTTCTGGGTTTGGAATCAAAATAGGGTGCTTGGGATTTCTTTTTCCCTGCAAACATGATGTTCCCTTCCTTAAAGAAAAACTAGACATTCCGGAGCTATATGGGCTGATGAGAAAACTGCTGTGTGGAATTAGGAGGGAAAGGTCTGCTGGGGTCTGGTGCTATAGATTTTGGTTTTGTCTTTTGGTTGTTGTTTTTGGGGTTTTCTTTCCATTCAAAATGAATACACACATTGAGTTAAAAAACAAAAAAAAGAAAAAATAACCTTTTCCCTCATTGAAATGTATTGGGGTTTTTTTCATTATTGTCTAGGGTTCCACTCAAATAATTTTTCTGATTAAAGCTTCAATGCATAATTTATGCTACTGAAGTAAGTGGCAGCAATGAATCTTTTTTATATGTATTCATATCTTAAAATGAGGCAGGAATTAAATTTTTGACTGATATGTGCGTGGTAAAATCTTCAAAATTTCCCCACTCATATTTAGGTACTAAATATTTAGGTACCAAATTTCAAATACATGTACTTGGAGTACCTGACAGGAGTCTACCACAGAGATGGGGAGAGGCAAGAGCAGGTATTGACATGACAAGTGTTTCAAATTGAAAAAAAGTAGATTTAGATTAGCCATTAGAAAGAAACTTTTTTCTGTGAGGGTGGTGTAGCACGGGACCAGGTTTCTAAGAAAAGAGATGAATGCACCATGTGAGGAATTGTTCAAGGCCAGGTTGGATGGAGTTCTTAGTAACCTGGTTTAGTGAAAGGTGTCCCTGTCATTTCTCTTTTAAGAAATTTTCGTAATAAACCCACTGAAATTATAGCCAAGCTGAAGCTTTGACAGTTTTCTTGTGTATCACTTTTAGGGGAAAAAGACAGTTTAATGAGCTTAGCATAAGCAATGTCAATGTAACAGGCTGTATGGAGGCATGAGAAATTTGATGGAACCAGGAAAAATGGCAGAGATTTGAGAAAAGATGGACAGGAAGAGAGCACTCAGAGTAAAACAAATCGCCCTTACAATATGTTCAGTACCAAAGAAGACTCAGTGATATGGTGCAGCAAAAATGCGTACTGAAAGTGGACAGCAAACTAACAGTTTCCATGACCTGAGTCTGGTTTGTCCTGGTGTCACAGCTTTGGTAAAATGGGTTTTATTTTTACTCTGAAACACCAGTCAGGAAATAGCAGTCTCAAGATACTGACTTTATCGACCTTGTTCTGACATGGACAGATTGATCTGATCTGTTGCTTGACGGAAGTTTTGAGTGCAGTTTTGAAAGGACTTGATTACTCTGTAATTGAATTCACCAATTTTTACATGTTGGAATAATTTCTGAGAAAAACCTTTCCTTCCACAGAAAGAGCTGCGGAATGTGTGAATTATTCATGGAAGGTAACTGATGATCAGGTTCATTTTATGCAAAAGATTAAAGATTAGGTCAGGACTCCTTGGTACTGTGAGATGCACTGGCATTAGTTTCATTCCAGCCACTTCATTCATGGTTTTCATGTTGTCCTTCAAGATCATTCACAATTTGAAAATCATAAGGAAAAATTGAAGTGCTGGTTCTTATCATAAGATGATAGTGCAAGTTAGTTCTATGATTTACTATATTTTCCACAAATAAGTCACCTCAACATTTCTGAGTGAGTGAATCTTTTTAACTATTCTTTCTCCCTAAGAGTATTTTGTTGTCATATATTTCCATCCGTACTTGCTTGGTTTTCTAAACTCCACATACATATTGAAAGCCAAAAATGGTTAAATCTGAAGAACTGAATTCTGCTTTCTATGACTTGGAATGAATGAGTTAGGAGGTTTGAAGGACTCACCTGTATTTTTAAGGAAATTGTATCAGTACTCTTTTTAACTTAACATTTCATAAAATGTAATTTGATTGCTGTCACTGTCTCTGTCAGTAATAGTTATTAATATGCAATCCCTGTTTATATATGTCAAAATTGAAAACATATTTTGGAAGCTCTTTAAATAAGTATGCCATCATAACAATGTAAAAATACACATTACAAAAAATTTGCAAAGAAACATGAGGATTCCTACAAAATTTTTATTTCAGACAACACACAACTATTTCGATATCCCTAGTGATAGAGTTGGAGGTTATCCTAGTCACCTTGTCTTCCAAATTCAGGGCAATGGAGAAACAAAAGGATGTATTCTATCTCTGCTTCTTGACTAAGCAATGGGAGGCTACTGGAAACAAACTGGTGTGGAAAATAACACCGACCTCAAGTGACTAACAGATGGCGTTACTTCAGTTTCTTGTTCTATAAAAAATGGTTCATTTTAATTTGAGTGAGAAAGAAGACAAAAGGAGGTAATTAACAAGTGAACAAAGTGTATATTTGAAGTGATACATTGTGAAATAATCCTATTCTTCATACGGTTCTTGAAGACATTGCGGTTAGGGCAAAATCCTGAAAATTCTCTTTTCTCAAGTAAGCTTTCTGTAGGAGACTGATAAAATGATAGAACAATATTCACTATATTTCATAAAACACTATAATTCATTTTTGTAATTCATTCTTCTGTTGGAAAATTAAGTTTAGTCTTGTTCATTAGTGTGTTTCACTTCAGTAGTTTTGCAGTGATATAAAGGATTTATATGGATATTTACATTCATATGTGTCTTCTGTTTTTTTAAAACCCTTACACACTTATAATGTCTTGAGTAAAGCACTGCATAATATATCTATGCAGAAACCTCCAATGGTTTCCAGTATCAAAGGTCACTCTTTTTTCTGATAGCCTACTGACCTTTACATTAATTTTCTGTTTTATAAATTTTCTTAATTTAGTTGCGTGTTTAAATACTGAGAGCAATGATAACAATAAATAGGTTTGTTGTTTTTTTTTAAATAGGACTTTGCAGGGACTAATACAGGTACTTTTGCCAATGTCTGCTACTTGTGTTCTCAGAAAATAAAAATGGCACATTTTTATTTGTCATGTACTATACTTCCAATGGTCTTTCAAAGAAGCAGATATTAATGAACAAATTATTTGATAATAAACAAGAATAAGAACAAGGTAATCAACCTCCACGCTGCCTCGTAGGACACTGAGTTTGGATAGCAAGAAAAAGTTGTGGATTCAATAATTATTTCAGAGAATAGACCACAGAAGTGCAAAATAGTGCATGTTTTGGATATGCTGCTATGTGGGTGAGATGAAAGTGTGCATTTGTCTCCATTATTCTTTTTATTATGCGATTCTTTTTCAGCAGTTTTAGGTGCCTGTTTTAGGAGTGATGCACTAATTTTGGGATAATTTGAGCAGTCTAACAGGGATTGTGTATACAAGCTGAGAGAAAAATATGGCAGCTTTTTTTCATATGCTTCAGACTAACCTTCTCGACTTTTTATGAATTCATACTTATGGTCCATAGTTTGTTCATGATGCCAGGAATCATAATCTTCTGTCTGAAGTTGATTTAGTATTAATTGAAACTTTACATACAGTTGAAATTATTTGGTTTATAATCTGTTCCTAGAATATTGTTATTATTCATTTAATTGTAGGGAAAAAATTCACATTGTTATTGTTTATAATATACATGATTTTTTAATGAAAAACTGAAATTTAATTAATTTCAGTCACATTTTTCCTCCAAATTGGGTTAATTCCTGGATTTCACCAATGTAAATGAGTGGGAGATAAGATTGAATATTTTCATCTTTCATAAAAATAGTTATGACTGTAGATTATACATGTCTTTATATATATATTGAAAGACAACTGAATAGTCTTCCATGCAAGGTCTAGACAAGGTGGTTGGACTATTTCACCACAAGGGGACTGTGGCTGAAAAATATTTCACCATATTATTTGTTTGGTTTTTTTTTTTTAATTGTCGAATAATAAAGATGTATGTCTTGGAACAGCTTTCACTAGAAAGCTTTTTTAATCCAGGATATAATCTCTCATGTAAATGAAAATAAAGGAGCCACCCAAAATCAAACTGCTTGCATCCAGGTTAAGGAACATAGCCACTAGACCCTTGGCTGACCTGAAGTAATGCACTAATGAAATTTTTAGAGAGATCATGACTTTTCTGTCAGCAGAATAGAAATATTAGCTCTTCTTTGTCCTGCTGTGAATGTTGATGAAAACCTCTGAAAATCTCATTCTTCAAAACAAATTCTGAAAACAGGGAGGAAAAAAGAAAACCAGAAGCACTAGTAGAACTGTTTCCCCTGGTTCACCTCTAAATTGGGTTTTCAGTGGTAAAGCGATATTCTAATAAAAAATACTTGATAGACCTTCTTCCTCCTCCTCTCTCCCATCCCCCTCCCCAGCAACAGGACATTTCCTGAATGCTGCACCCAAGAGCAGTTGGGTTTTTTTGTTTTTTTTTTTTTTCCCCAGAAATCAAAAAGACCTCATGCTAATGAGAGCTTTTCTCTGAAAATGAGCTCATTACTGCTCATTTTCCTCTGCTTTTAATCTGTTCTTCAAGTGTGTGTCATCTTGAAAAGTTTCAGAAGGCATTTCATGAATCTGCAACAAAAGCAAAGTTAAAAGTCTTGCACTAATGAAAAGCATAGTCATGCTTCAGTTATGAAGGTGGGAATTTAATAATTGAAGAGCGGAAAGCAGGGATGGGACACAGATCAGAGAACTGAACTGGGGAAAAAATGTGAAATTATATAAAGGGAGCGATAAATGAAAACTGAGAAACTACAGCTATTAAATTTGTGAAATGAAGTACACGACAACTACAAATATAGTATAAATTGTGAATATGTAAAATTTCCTCATATAGAATATTCTCTCTGCACTGAGATTATTTTAATGTTATACTTTACAGATAAAAGATTTGATTCAGGATAATTGCTAAATAAATCAGAACTTTAACTACTTCAGATTTTTCTTGATCTGACTCCAGCTCTTGCTGTTCACCAGGTTTAGTATTGATGTTTATACTTTGTTTCAGAATACTTGCAATTAATATTTAGTTTTTATTAACCTGTGTAGGATTCAATGGAATGCTCTATCTGTGACTTAGGCTGCTGATGAAATAACTTAGTAAATTATTTGCAGAGCTGAACATTGAATTCTAAATATTCCTATATTAACAGAATACAACCATTGCAGTCTATTTTGTTCTGAATATTCCACAGCTTTTACAAAGTTACTTCAAATTTGATTTCTACTTTATCTCCATCTAACAATTTGTCCTAAGCAGTCTAAGATATTGTAAATACTGAATTTTTTCTTTCTTACATGAAGGAAAGATTTTTTTTGTCAAGCAGCGTAAGAATTCAGAAATAAACTTTTTTTCAAGTATTCCCTGTTTTTGCTGTGCAACATTTCTTTGCATTACTTCTGATGGCTCAGCATGAGTCATTTTTTTGACATTGCAAGCAGCATGTATAACTGAAAAATGGGCTCTCAGTCTGTGCAGATAGCAAAAATGATGGTCTACCCTTTAAAAAAGTTAAAATAGATGCCCTCCAATAATGCTTTTGTTTGCACAGTGCCTTAACATGTAAAAGTGGTGTAATGGAAACAGGCTGTTACAATACAATTGTGTAAAGTGGTGTAAGTACACTCAGTAAAACTGGGGTTCTGCTTCCCCAATTGCTTTCATTTCTAGGATTTTGAAATGTGGATACCTTATTTCTGCACCTTTAAAAAATAATTTTAAGGTGTTGGCTGCCTCCTCTGAGGTATTTTCAACAGAGAAACTGATCACTTAATTTGAACGTCATGTCACGTGACAACTAGCCCTTGTAAAAGCCTAGAAAATATTTTTAAAAAGTCTGACTTGCACTTTCATGTTCCGATTAGCTGCCTTTGTTGTCTTTTAGCTCCTCTTTTATTAGGGCTTCTGAATACTAAGTAATCACTGATGCTGCAAGTTACTGATTATTGCACGTGCCTGGAAGTAATGACCTTCCTGTTGGAGAACTGCACAGGGACATATAACCTATATCATCTCTGTATTCTGATACGTTCTGCATTTCCAAGGTGCTAAAATCAACGTTTAATTCATCCTTATTCGTGGGTCATGTGACTTCTCAGTGCCCTTTATTAAAAGTTATGATGTAATTCAACATTATAATAATAAAAATAAGACATTATGACTTACGACAGGGAAATACAAAGGTCATAAACTTCATTTAGAGATTATACTCTGAAGGGGAGGTAATGAGTCATGATCCATGTGATCAAACGTACACATATTCTGCATTCCATTGCTTCAAACAGAAAGCATCTTTTGCATTCCCTCTGCTGCAGGTGAGTGTGCAGTGTGTTGCAGGCAAAGTTCTCATTGCCTGGAACAGCGAATCTCGTTCGAGAGCGTGAGGAGCCAATTTGATTTTGATTTGTCTCAGCACTGATTGTCAGGAGCATGGAAGGGTTGCACATGTGCCACTTGCAGGAGGCAACGAGAAGAAAATGGGAGAAAGTCTTGTCTCTTGGACTTTGCCTGGCACCCATTTCATGCCTCACATGGGACAGGCAGGCAGCAGGCAAAATCCTGAAAATTCTCTTTTCTCAAGTAAGCTTTCTGTAGGAGACTGATAAAATGATAGAACAATATTCACTATATTTCATAAAACACTAAAATTCATTTTTGTGATTCATTCTTCTGTTGGAAAATTAAGTTTAGCCTTGTTCATTAGTGTGTTTCACTTCAGCAGTTTTGCAGTAATATAAAGGATTTATATGGATATTTACATTCATATGTGTCTTCTGTTTTTTTAAAACCCCTACACACTTATAATATCTTGAGTAAGGCACTGTGTAATGTATCTGCGCTGAGTTAGAGAAACCTCCAATGGTTTCCAGTATCAAAGGTCACTCTTTTTTCTGATAGCCTACTGACCTTTACATTAATTTTCTGTTTTATAAATTTTCTTAATTTAGTTGCGTGTTTAAATACTGAGAGCAATGACAATAAATAGCTGGGATTTTTTAAAAAAAATTGGAATTTGTGGGGACTGATAAAGTTAGTTTTGCAAATGTCCGCTACTTGTGTTCTCGGAAGACAAAAATGGCACATTTTTATTTGTCATATACTATACATCCAATGGTCAGAAGCGTGAGGGGGAAGAGTTGCACATATGCAATTTGCAGGGGCAATGAGGAGAAGATGGGACAAAGCCTTGTCTCTTGGGGGACTTTGCCTGGCAAACATTTCATGTCTTACATGGGACAGGCAGGCAGCAGGGGAGCACTGCTGCTGTCTTGGTTGACTTAATTTCCTTCCTGACAATCCAATTCTAAAAGAACTCCTCGCAGTTTCCCACAGAGAGCTCTGGCTGCAACCAGAAAAATAAATGTCATTGAAATGAAGGATTTTTCTAGAGGGGATAAAATCTCAACTTTGTCTTCTGAAGATGAGTGAAGTTGTCAGTTTTACACTGAAAGACTAAGAAATCAGTTTAGAATTGACTTGAGAGAGATTCCTGTTTGGATCTTTCAAGCTTTGTATTGAAATCGGTATAAATGTAGGTATAGTCAAATATAAAGCAGCCAAGAGGATTCATTAGACATTGTATTTTGTAACCTTTAAAGAAAAGAGAAAACTTGGTATTATCATTAGCTTTCATGGAGTAAAATGAGAAATGGTAATAAGGAAGCCTTAGTACTGAGTATTTTTATGAAGAATTATGAGTATTCTTTTGACTAAAGGTTTAAAATAATCTTCATTTGTTGAGAGATAAAAGGGTTATGAACTGATTCTAGCCCATTTGGAACAAAAATTTCAATAAATATGGGCACATGACTTTTTCAAGCTGAGTAATTAAAGGTCAAAATCTACGTTATAATTTTCCGACAGAGATATGTTATTCTTTCAGCTTTTTAAAAATCAAGCCTATGTTATTTGAGATATTCAATACACACTTAGCCAGTAAGCATTCTTTTATTTCCAGATGGTGGTTTGATTTATTTAAATGGATAGGCTCCTACTTTGGCCTTGGTCTTTCCATTTCCTTCTGTTGTTTTATCATCTATGTTTTCTATTTCAAGTGATTTTGGCACCAAGGTTGAAATATTTAATGCATACAGTTCGGCTGAGCAAAATAGATGCAGGTTGCTAAAAGAAAAGGTGTTTTCTTCCTTATGTAAATTGGCTGAGCTGAGCAGTAGTGGTGCTTGCTTCTGAGATTTTCCATTTGGTAGTGCAGCTGATTTCCAGCCATTCCTATTTTTCACGCAGTATGAGCTGAGTTCTGAGCTCATACATCACTGACCGCATGCTAAAAATGGCATTCCATTTACATTTAATATATTGTCATCTGATTTCTTCTTTCGGGAAGGCTTTCTCTCCTTCTCCCCTCAATGTGTAATGATGGGGTGGGCTGTTGAAGAGGCTTAATAGCCCTCTCAATGTACAGACAAATAGTTTAGAGAAAGATATATAAGCCTAATTAATTAAATGGTGCTACTTCATCATCTGAGCATCACTTAATTAAAAAAAACACCAAGAAAAGATGTAAGTTGTGATGTCATCTGCCCACTCTTTGTCTCTGTGATTTTTACACTGACACAAGAGTTATCATCTTGAAGCTTGTGTTAAAAGCATAAAACAAATGGGGGCCAGGGGATGGAGGGAAATCTGACACTTTAAAGTTTGCATGTATTTTAAAGATACAACCACAAGAATATTGGCAACCTTTGAAAAGGCTTACATTTTTATTTTTTTCCTTTCAGATTTCTATAATGCATTTCAATGTACCTGTGGTTTAAAAGAAAAGGATTGAAAGATAGAACTTTTGTTTGGGTAATCGTGTGTTGTGACTTTGCTCCTAAGTTATCCTCTTACATTCTACAATTATGAGGATTTGGGGTGGAGTAAAAATTCGGCAGTTTTGAAAACACTGTTGCTCACGAGGGTTATTGAACAAAAGTAAGAGACAGTAATAAATTTTATCTAAAGAATAATGGGATGAATTTAGTAGAATTAGAAACTAGAACTGTGTTGTGAAGATATATGCAGATATCTGCACAATTTATATAAATTTTCTTCATTTTAAGGATTTTGTCTTGACAAATTTACCACAGCCCAGTTCAAATCATATGAACAATTACGAAGTATGAATGAGCCCATGTGAGTGTCATAGCCGAGTTCAGTTCCAACTGAAGGTGCACTGAAGGTTCTGCAGAGTTTTGTGTAGCTGTGTTGTCTGCCAAATGCACAGATAAGCTGTAGTCACTTGAAGGGGCTCTGAAGAAAGGAAGGATTTGGCTGGAATGAGGATGATTTGGGACATGGTGGGAGAATAAGCAAGGTGTTATTCTTTAATTTGCTTTCTTTTTAAATTACACTATTGTACAAGGCACAGTACTAGCATGAAAAAGAAGTGCTGTCCTCATCAGATGATGTCTGGTCCCAGTGTTAAGGTTAAAGCAGAGAGATTTCCTGGCTCTTCCTTTAGAATGTGGAAAGAAAACCACAGGCACTCAAAATGTGTTACAGAAGTCAGTCAGAGCCTTTTCTCTGGTCTGAAGAAGTACCAATTGAGGCTTTGCAGACTTCCTTCAAAGGTGGAAGCTGTTCCTTACTCAGAAAGTTATTTATGAGATGGAGTATACTAAGGAGACTTGCCACACAGTGAGGATTTTCCTCTTGGTGTATCTTTTCTCTTTGTGCTTGCTTGTGCTTGTTCCTTAGGCCATTTCTATTTGTTCAGTTTTTCACTGTGTATATAAAACAACTGCCAGAGACTGAAACAGTTCACACCTCAAACATTGATAAAAAGTTCTATTCATTATAACAAAACTGTATAAAAAAGCTACAACCAAAGAAGCCTTCCTGAAGATACCTCACTAGGACCTTGGACTGTAAATTAAGCTGCTGAGATAAGATCTTGTTGTTCAATCATCTCAGCCTAGCTCTCTCACTTTCTCTCACTTATTTACTACCAAATACAACCCATACTATTGACTGGCATATGGTCTTGTTTGCACCTTAGTTCAGGCGGAGGCATTTCTAATAACCTTAATAATTGGATCATGACAACAATGTAAAAAGTATCCCTTGAATGCTATGAATCAGTATTTTAGCCAAATGAATAAACTACAGAAATTTGGAAGTGCTGCTGCTGTGCCTGCAGCCTATTGATGCTGTCCTTTGAAATCACAGTTTTCCGTTGCAGTGATTCTTCATAATTTACTTAAAAATTGGAAGATGTAAGTTTGTCCTGGGAAGAGGCTGGATCAGAACCAGAGGCAGTGGTCTTTCTGATGAGTGAGGGGTGTTGAGACATTCCAACTTCAGATTGTTTATTTTCCATGTTCTGGGAAAAGGCAATAGCTTCTTATGTATAAAGAAAGGTGCCTGTGAGAAAGAGATGATTTCCAGTTGTGTGGCACATGGAAGTGAAGTATTGGTAGCTGTTGGTCTGTCTCGTGTGTTACATAAGCAGAAAGTATCTTCACCAATAGACAAATTCTCATCCACAAATAAAAAAGGAGAAAGGCACCTAAAAGTAACATCTCTGTTGGTTGTACAGGCTTAGGGATGGTGCAATCCGTTTCTAATAAGCCAAATGAAACTGCTCTGATGAGAGCTATTTTGTGATCTATGAATTTATGAAATAGCATTTAAATTTTCAGCTCAGTCTTGCTTTGCAAAGTCTGTCTCCATCAGAATTACATATAAATTAATGTACAGGAAACTTTATGCTGGAAACCTCCACTGGTGAAGTATGTTCAGCTGGTGAGATATGCAGCTCAGCAAGAACATGAGACATCCAGATCCTGAAATATGCATTCTGTCAAATAAAGGTTTGCAAAATGTCAGCAGTTAATGTGTAACTCATCCTGTAAGATGTAGTCCATTGAAACTCTTAAAAGAAAAAATGGATCAACAAAACATAGATCTTCGTGACTAAAATTTGCAAAACAAAGTTTTATGCATACTTATATTAAAATATACTAATTGAGCTATTGTATGAACAAGAATTTGAATAGAAAAATATGTACATAAATCAGCAAAGAATCAGATGACAGTGTGATTTGATGGAAGCATTTTGTAACTTAATCACAAAATTAAATTAAATATTAAATTACAAAATACGTTATTTGGATGAATCACTAAAGAGCTCTAAGGCGATTGAAAATTGGTTCTTTAGAGGCACTGATATTCTAAGTAACTAGAATTTTCTGTTGAGAGGACCCAAAGCCTCACACCAGGTCACATTTACTTCCATTGCCATTGTGAGGAGCTCTGTTTCATTCTGTGCCTAGGCAGGAGCATCAGAATTTGACAACCTTGATAAAGTAAAATATAGCATTCTCGAGATTGAGTACTGGAGATTTGCCTCAATTTTCTGTCCATTTTGGTTCTCATCTGCTTTCCTGATGTGGCACATGGGTCTGTAAGCACTGTGTGAGTGCTCACAAAACCAGCTGGGGTGCTCAGGAAACTTCTAAAAGAAGTCAACACTCAGTCAGAAGAGCAAGATTTCCCTGCCCGTAGTTTGAGGAAGCAAGATGCAATGTCTTTTGTTTTCCATTTAGCTGGGGCTGCTTCCCCTGGTATTCAGTGCCCCTTTGATTTCTACAAAGTCCATAGGCTGGATTTTTTTGCTCTTAGAAGTGAAGAAAGCCAATACAATGGCAGTAAGCCTGCTTTGGGGGGATTGCCAGTCCCTCCCATGTGAGGCATTTGAAGCTCTTCAGAAGGGCTGTTTCCTGTTTGCCAACAGGTTTGAAGAGTTGTCTGGGGGAAAGACAACTTCAGCAAAATTGGCAAACCTCAAATTTCCTTGCTGCTCTTTGGTTTTGTTTTTGTTGTGGTAATGATAGTGAAATCACATGGATTGTATTAGACTTATATTTGCTATGATGGATTATATATTTTTCCTAGTGATAAAGATTTTATCCTCCTGTGATCTTCTTTGATACCTTTGCCCCTCTTTTGATGGTAGGATTATTATTTTTATATCTTTGCAGATCATTTTTCTGCTGGGATTATGCACAAGATGTCTTGAATCTACCTTCCTTGCAAATTTTGTACCATCATAGCTCTGAAGTGAAAAGTAAATTATGAGTCCCATAAAGATGCCAAGCCAACCCTGATTTTACCTAACTTAAACAAACTCAGATAACTAGACTGGGTGATTTGCTCACAAGATATCATTGTGCTCCAAAATATTCATTCAGAAAATGTGATATAAAGAGGCAAGGCGCTATTAACTACTTGTGGCACATGTTTGCTGTATGAGAAGACTGTTGCTGTCAAATGTGTAAAACATAAGTTAATTTCACTGAATTTCAAAGCATGAGAGCAGCACATGGGATCAATGGCTTTCTTCTAGGCTACTCTGTTTCCTATAGCAAAGTTTAGGGAAGACTGTAAAGGACAAGCCAAGCACACGATGATGTTCATAGAATAGCCTCTCATCATCCAGGCTTCTGGAGCTAGAGGGGATGCCCTTGTCCTAAACACACTTTCCTAGATAAACGTTCTGCTGGTTTGCCTTAGTGCATTTTTTATCTCTGCCAGCTTCTAAAACTGAATTGAGCTCTACAGTGCAATACATACTGCCTGATGATACAGCTCCTTTTGTTTGTTTTGAACCTATCCCATGTTTTCTCACACCTCCCATTTTTTCTACTAGAAAATATAGAGAGCAGTCTTTATTTTATATTTCTTTTCTGTTGCCTCCTCTCTGAGTTACATTTATTTCTTGTTTGGCAGGCGTTCAGAAATCATTGCTGTAATTTCTTGTATCTGCATCTAATTCTAATCTAGCCTTTACTGGATATTTGGAATGAAAGTGAGTCACTTAAGTGATTTTTTGGCAATAGGCATCACATCAAAGGCTTTTATTGATGGTCTCTCACAGAACTTGTGATATTGCTGCTCTCAGAAAGGAGCTGGTGAGTGCATCATACTTAGGACCCTTTGTTCCAGCTCACAGCTGCACAGACCAGTAGGTGGGAACTGGTTTTCAAATATTTTACTGAATTCAAACCTTTTGAAGCTTTTTTCCTGTCTGAATGAATTATCAGTTCTTCTCATCAGCCTTCCTCCTCATCTTCCCTGAAACCATTCTGGGGATGGAAGATGCTGTTCCAGAGGTCTCTGTGCAGCACAGACTCTGTCCAGTTGATATTGTGGTGTTTGCCAAAAGTAAGATGAGGCTACCTCAGAGGTGATTGACCATCTGTGGGATGCCTTTGTCCTGTGACTCTGCTGCATTTGCTTGCAGGAGTGCCTAGAACAGATCCTGTGTTTCCAATGAGGGTGGATAAGTGGATTTGTCTGGTTGGGATAACATTTTGGCATGTGTGGTTCATCAGCAATCAGCCTCCTTCGACCTCTGAACAGAGTACCGAGGGGAAGTGAAGGCTGCAGAGTGAAACGATAGAGAAATAGAGTGCTGTGGTTAAGGGCACACAAGAAAAGCAAGAGGGTGAGGACAGAAGGGCATAGCAGGAGAGGTGGAAAGGGAAATTCAGGTGGCAGTGCTTCATAGGAAGCTGTGAACAGTATTGAGGCTGCAATGTAATTTTTCTTTACTAATTGTAGTCATTCTGCATGTATAGTTATGAGAAAAAAATATGTCCCAAACACATGGCGGATTGTTGACTGTAGACTAGATGGCATATGAACCGATCACTACCTATAGGTTGTTACAGATAAGATGAATATTTTCATCTTTGCTCCTGCAGAATGAGCCAGAACTACTCCAGAGTCCACCTTTGTCTGTAATAAAGACTCTGTACCTCTGTATTAAGGACTTGTGGAGGATAATTTTCTCGCTTGGGCTCTCTTCAAGCTGATTTCTTGGGATGCTGATCTTGAAAGTTTCCACAAAGAACTGTGGTTGAAATACAGGACTAAATCTAATCTCTGTCTTTACATAAAATAGCTTTTTCTGGCCCTAAATGGTTAGTGTGATATATTTAAGAATATAAAACCTATTTTCTATATTTGGAATTTGACCAGAATAAATATAAAACAGAAAATGCCTTGTGCTGCACAGTTTATAATTGAGTTTGCTTCCTTTTTTCTGTTTTGAACATATAGCTTAAAAATTAATGGGGCAGCAGAGTGAACCAGAGTGTAAATATTGCAATAAAATTGAACACTTTGTGTCTTCCTCTCTCGCAGTTATGATCATTACAGAAAATAGTTATTAAATCTCAAAAGATTACTGTAATTGAATTGCTTGTGTAATGATAGCTGAGTCCCAAATATTTTTTTTAAAAACTGTAGCACTGCTCTTCTTCATTCAGAAAGAAGCTGCAATGTTGAATTTTTGTGTGGATAAACCTTTTATCTGTTAGGTAAAAAGTAAAAATTCTATCATTTCACATCTTATAAGCAATTAATTTAAAATTCATTGTGTCTTCTACATATCTTTAATCTTAATGCTGTTTTTTCTTCTATTAATGAAATGGTCATTTCTTTGATGATAGTTTTGTGTCCACGTTGACACATTTTAAACTCTGTCTTTTATCCACTGATTAAAACAGCAGTACCTGAAAAAGAAATAGATTAACAGCAGCACATATGGCATAAGTATTTAGACACTTAGTAAGTCATTATAACATGATCCACAGAACCACTATTGGCACATAAACTGGCCACAAGAAGGATTTTAATGAGATTGGAAAGGGTAATTAATTCATATTCTTGAAAGAATCTAAATGTGTTGAAACTAAAAAAAAAAAAAAAACCCAAACCAAATAAACAAAAAATAATGTAATTGCTTTACTTATAAATAAATAAATGTTTGTGTGAGAAAATACTTAGACTTTGTAGAATATAAAAATAACCTAACCACATGGCTACCAGAATAGTCTTCTGTAATGAGGAGAATGTCCTAGGGAAGGATTTTATAAAAATTAGTGCTTCTGTAATGAAAATGGTGTCTGCAACAAATGATTTAGTAGCAAAAGAGGGAACTAGCATGGTTCAGATATCTTCATTGATCAGTCAGTCCTTACTAAGAAGGCATTTTAGACAAAGTTATAACCAATAATTTCTGTAATGCAAGCATTTATTGTGATAGCAGTGCTTTCCTCTCCTTAAAGGGGAATTGCTATTATTATGGTTTTCCTCAAAAGGCAAAAATCTCAACACTTGAGTCAATTTAATAAATTGAGTACAGTATTCAAATCTAATGCATTTCTTTATGGTATCCTTTATTTATATCTCTCAATTGACATCAATTATTGCATCCACCATCACCACTAGCACCAGAATCTTACAGTCTTAGTTCTGCTTTTCTGTACCAGTGAGACATCCAAAATAAGTAATTATTAATCCATCTTTCTTGTTTCTGCAAGTCATACAGCTTGTTTCACTCTATAGATCTGTTAGCAGCTGTCTCAGCTCTGCATTTTCTACTGCAGGAAGCCTCAGATATTGAAAATTTAAATGCAAGTCTTGCTAAGTTATAGTCCAGGAGTTTTTCAAGTTAAGAAGGAATAAAACGTCAAACTGTATGTCCTTGGTTTTGGAAGCAGCAAAGCTTTCCACTATTTACATTTCTGTGGATTGTGGAAATTGTAATTCTGAATGATTACCAGGGAGAAAGATAAAATCCATATGCATGTCTCAGAGAAATATATGCTGTTCTCAAGTAATGAGGTCAGAGACAGAATCTTCAAAGTCATTCTGTTTTGAAAGTCTTCCTCAAAAAATATTATTATTTCTGTCAAGTTAATAGATCACCAGAATATGATTTTTTTGTGGTCAACATATTCCCTCAATTAGACACAAGGAAGATTTATGTCTTTGATATGTCCATTTGGGCTGTTCGTGGGATTCTTAGAAGGATTATCCAAATATGTCCAATATGAAAATAAAATTTTACATGAAAAGATGTTCTTGTAACATTTATGGCAGCCAACAACCACTATTGGTTAAATACAGAAATTCAAAAATGATATTGTATGAGAACAATTTAATGAGCAAAATATTCGCAATAGAGAAGAGATGTTTAATTTGAAAGAGGTCATCTAATTTCAATCTTCACAGATACTGAAAGTCAAAATAAAGGTGCAGGCTATGCACGTCTCTCCTGTCTTTTTGTTTTTGTTTTGGTGGTGTGGCATTATTATAATTGTAAGTTGCAGACTGTTTCCTGTACCTAGTATGAGAAATAAACCCTTTGATCCTCCCTGATTTTAAGCAGCTAAAATTTGCATTGTACTAATAAGACTAGTGTTTCTGATGTCTCGTTCTACTTCACTCACAATCTAAATGTTGTAGGGCTCTCTCTATATATATTTAAGAAAAGAAGATGATGCTTGTGTGCCTTTTTCATGCTAAAATATTTTAGTTACATATCTACTCGCACACATAAATTAAAGAAAAGTCTAGAAGGCTGAAAAAAAATAAGTTCACCTTATCTTAAAAAGGACATTGCTGCTGCTGGTGTCATGCATTTGCTGATGCTAATGTAGTGTTTGGGCATCCATTAGGTAAAAGCTTGTTGAAAGCAAGAACTCCTTTTTCATTAAACCACTCTTGCTTCTACAAAATAAATTAGACCTCTCCAACATTTCATCAAAAAAACCAAACTTGTACTCATTTTGTTACCAGTTGTAAAAGCTTTCTGCTCATACTTTCACCAAGGTACTTTTCTGTAGTGTTTGGTTTTTTTTCTGGTATTTAAGGTGTGAAAAGAAAAGTCACTCCAAAGGAGATGAAACTTTCATTCGTGCTTCTTGTAGCATCCACAATAGAACATTTTAAGGACTTAAATTGAAATTAGTCTTAAAATTTTGGAGACCAAATGTTTTCCTGAACTTTAAACATAATGATAGATTCAGTTAAACCCGCTGAAAATATTCTTTTCTACTTCAAGACATAATGCCTGCTCTTCCTTTCATTCAATTACACACTTTCTGAGGATTGTAATAATTGGTTTCACATATCCAAAGTAGAAGAAAATATTAGAAATCTGGCATTTCTGGAGCCCCTATTGTCCTATCTTCTAGATATATTTTGAAGTGTTCATGCAGTGACCAAATGTAAAGAGGCATTAAATTTCTAGTATCTTAATATCTTCAGAGTAAAATACAGTAAAGTGTTTGTATAGAAATACAAACAGTAAAATAGAAAGAGGATTTTATATTAAACAAAACAACACGATGTCTCTCATGCAGAAGTTTGATGTAATAGTTTTTAATAGAAAAGTGCTCCTAATTGTGGGTATTTTTTATTCCTATTTATTAAAGAGAGATAGAAGGACAAAAGAAATTATATTTCAATTTGAAGTTTTATCAGAATGAATATTTCCACTCTAATCTATTGAAATTCAGCTAGATCTGTTGGAGTCCAGCTGAATAAAACAAAGAGTCACTCTTTTTTCTTGAAATTGAATGCTTCACCCGCACTGGGGATGGAGATCTTAGTATTTTGGCTTAATCAATGTCCCATTGAGCTCACTAAAAAATTTCTTCCTTCACTTGATTCTCACAATTAGCCAAGAAGTTTAATGTCTCTTAATGGAACATCAAGCATCACCTCCTGCTGAATGTAAATTGACCATTTATCTTTTGCTTTTTTGGTAATTGTATACTCATTTCCAAACCCTTCCCTCAAAATATATTACTTAATTAGTATTTATAACAATGGCTTATTTTAAGATGAGCTTGAAAGGTTCAAGAGTAGTTTAATGAAATATTTCAACTGCTGACTGGTAAAGCCATTATAGCTCTCCAGAGGGGAGTTGTAGCATTTATATAATTCATTTAACAAAATGGACCAAAGGTGAATGTGAGGTTTTCCTTAACAGGGTTATTGGCAATATTGTACTGAAGAAAGCATGTTCAGGAAACATGATTTTCTACTGGATAACAAAATTATCCCTTGCCAAATTCACACTGTAAAGAAACAGGCATAGTATGCAATAAAGAGAATTTGACCGCTAGAGATATGAACCGAGTCTTTGATTGCAGCGGTGTTGCCTTTTGAACAAAGTGGAATTTGAAAAGTTAGGGAGTAAGGGGACAGGAAAGTTGTAAAGTGTCAAATAAGACTGATATTAAAAAAGAGTTTCTTATATGTCAGGTAAGATGCAGTTTATTATTAACCCTTATCCAGACATAGTTATTCTGAATGCTTTCAGCAATTTGAGGTGAGGTTTTTTAGCATCATTGATGAAGTAGACTCGTCAGACATAACATTTTAAATATGATAGGTGTTTTAAATGACCACGTCCATCAGATAGACAAATGTCTTTCTGGCTCCAGTTGTCTTTTGTTCTATGAGAAAATCTCAGGGTCCTATGGGACTTTAAATTCCTATGGGAATTTAAACCTATGGGTATAAATTCCTGTAAGTCTTTCTTCTGCTATTTATCTCAAAGCACAAATAGAAATGAATTTGTTAATGCATCCCATCAAGCACAGGCATTGCTGACTTCTTCCAAAACAGTCACTAAACTCTTACCTAAAATAGATCATGTACTCTTTAACAAGCTTAAAACTTTGGAGAAGCCTTCTTTTTTGCAGGGGTTTCTGGTTTGGGTTGTTATTGCCAAGGAAAAGCTTTTCCAATGTTCTCTGGTACAGGGTACGGATACATTCATAAAGATTTCTGATCTTACATGTGGCAATCCTGGTGAAGTACCATTGCCATTGGATACATGAGGCATGTGTCTTCATTTTGTTTCAGAATATACACCGTCGCAGAGTTAGGATCCAACTATTAAAGTTTTTATAGAGATGCCTCTGTCTGAATTAAGACACAAACAAGACCATAAGCCAAAGTCAATGGTATGGATTTTATTAAACAGTAAATGAGAGAGAGAGAGGGAGATAGGGAGGAAGAGAAAGAAAGAAAGAAATAGAAAAGAGGTGGGGAGAGAAAGAGAGAGACAGAGACAGATTAAGCAGAAAACCTCACTGCTCCGTGGATCCCAATGATGTCCTGCTGATGCGCTCCATCAGGGTTTCTAGGTGGTAAGGGTCCTGGAAAACCCTGAGTTCAATGGATTAATGAATTTGGGCTGGGTGGGCAGGCCCAGGAGCTCCCCTGGCAGGGGCAAGGCTGGCACGGTGTGTCCCAGCAGACTGTGGCTGTGCTGCGTCCCTTGGCATCGCTGCAGCTCTGCTCTGCTGCAGGGCTCGGCGCTGAGCCTGGGCAGCTTTGGGCTCTCGGATGGATTGTGGCACTGCTCGGCCGCCCCTGACGGCAATGTCCCGCGGCCGTGGCCTTCCCGGGGTGGGCATGGAGAGCTGAGCAGTGTGTGTGAGGCAGGATGGGCGTTCAGGGCTCTGAGCAGAGGCTCAGGCACAGCCCAAGCTCTGTGCTCCTCTCGGCTGTGGCAGTGTGTGCAGACGTGGCCTCAGCACATGAGCTGTGGCTGTGCCTCCCCAGCCTGGAGCAGCCAGGGCTGATTCCAGCACAGCCGCTGGGCTTGGCTTTCCTGGGCACGCACTGCTCTGCTTCAGCCGTGTTTGCTTCTCCTTTCTCCTGATTGAACAACAGTGTCACCTTTATGTTATCTCAAGTTCCCTTAGGCGGCTTAGGTCACATCCAGGGTTCCAGTCATGAGCCATATTCAGGGATGGATGGATGGATGGATGGGCTGAGGTGGTCACAGCTTCTTTCGACAGTTTTGCCATAATGGCCACAAAGTCTTTCATAAGAATGTTTAAGCCATGAACCATAACATTTCAGTCTCTGGCACCCAGAAGCATGTCTGGTTATCTTCTGCCTCACTGAGGAGGTGAACAGAGGGTCAGGTTTAATACATCAAAAGCAAGGAGTGCATTTTTTGAAAGTCTAGAAATGAGATGAAATTTCCTTGTGCATGTCACTTAATACATAATTATGAGATCCAGCTATCACCTAGAACTCCTTCAAAAAATTATTTATCTTTCTGAATACTGTCATTCTCACTGGTATGATTTCCTCTTGAGCTACAGTGTTGTTTATAGTGGCAAGCCAGACAAGTACACCTTTCCTTGGCTGATGTGTCCCACTTCAGCACTGAGCAATTCCGTGTAATGAAAGAAAAAAAGTGCACCTGCAGCCACTGTCTAGAGAATCCAAATAACGCTGTCCCTCGCAGCATTATATGCTTTTTAATCACATATAATGACTTAAGAGAGGACGGCAAAGTCATCAGCAAAAGAAAAGTACAGACCTGAAGGCAAGATTAAAGAAATGCCACACATCCCACAGTCAATACGTGCCACCGTTTCTCCATGGGCCAGGCACTAGCGTTAGGGTCATAGGGTTAATCTGTATATTGGGATGAGGGGGTGGTGAGGGAAGAAGAATAACACAGGGTCAAGGCTACAGAAAGAAAGATGAAGAAATTGAAGGCAAAGAAGGAAGGAAATCAGAGATTGTGAAAAATGAGACACTGGGGTTGAGACAAAGGATCATTTAAATGAACCAAGGGAGACCCAGAAATGAAAGAATGATTGTTCCCCCACATCTCTCACTTAAATAAAAATAAAAGCCAGATTAACCAGTCCTAAAACTAACATGAATTGTAGCCTGGAGGCCTTCGCAGCCTTTTTTTTTTTTTTTTTTTTGGTGTGTGTACCTCAGGAGCCTTTTCTCTTGTTTTACTGGGTTTGTCTTCCTAAAACTGTGTAAGTAAGTAAAATATCTGTCTGGGAAATAATCCTCTGTTTTTTTGATTAAACATCACTGTTTGTTTTTTAATCCTCATTCTTATTCCATCCTGGTTTTAGAAGAGAAAAAAGAAAACTCATGGCAGAACCCATCCAAACCTTGTAAAACCTTAGGGAGCTATAAACAGACAATCTCTCATGTCACTTAGCAGCATAAATGATGCAATAGAAGTTATATTTAACTATATCATTAACTATATCATAGTTATATTTAACTATATCATTAAGCTCTTTACCTGTGAAAGTATATTGAAAAGGGCAGATAATAAGACTGTTGTCTTACCACTCTTTTATAATTAATTACCTCAGTGAAACAAACAAAAGGCCTGAAAATTCCCAATTAGTATATTACCCCCATTTGGACTATAAACATTTTTCAGGATTAAAGAATTTGTGGGACATATTGTTTTCAGTGGTCTCATTGTCCATACCTTCGTTATGGCCCGTGGAGCTAGGACAATTTACGAGGGTGGAAGATCTGACCTGATGCCAATGAGATAGATAAAATGATACTTTATTCTCATTATCCTCAGTGTCAGCACATATGGCACTTTTATGTGATACAATTCCCTTCGCACACAGCAAATATTTTCTCAGCTCCTCTCTTTGCTTGAGCTGGACCATGGATGACCAGCTGCTATCATCAATCAATTCATCAGGTAAAAGGATTTGACCCTTAGTTTATAAGAGCCCCTCATTGAAAAGGTTTCTTCATGACAGAGGGTCGAAATTCAACAGAATGATGATTCTTATGTCACTTGTAGCACTCAGCAGTAATATTTTACAGTTTTTTGGAAAACCACTGCTGGTATGAATGAACCCCATTAAGAATTTCAGTTTATTTTGGAGGGAGGAACAGGGCTGTAGGATATGGTACGGAGACTGTATGCTTCTGAGTGTTAGTATAGAATGTGTGATTGCTTTCATTTCTATTTGAAATAAACATTGAGTGCCAAGTGTTATTGGTTGATATAAAATATGAGATGTGAGACCCTCCATTTTGATGATGGTAAAAAAGGCTATTCTGAAATCTGAAAGTCTTGATGCATTGAAAAATTAATTCTTTAAGGGTTTTGTTTTATAAAACATATATAGCTCAACGGCACTGGATGGCAAAACTACAGTGGCAAATTACAAGAACTATGAAAAATTCTCTTTCAAGCTAATATCAAATAATCCAAAAAAATGAAATACCTCTGACCCTTTCACCAAAGTGTAAATTAGCAGCCTAATGGTAATATTCAGATGGAAGCTCCTTTTGATGAAAATAATATAGGGAAGTGCTTCCCTACTGTGAATCATCCTAACATGAGAAATAGCATTTGGGTACTCTGATCTCTGCAAAGGGCACAGCAAGCTGGCACATATGGAAATAAAAGATGAAAGCAATTTTGTGCATCTCTTGCCAATGTTTTATTCTCTTTTTAGTTATTATATAAAATCCAAATATCTCAAAGCACTTCTCTGTGTTGCTATAAAAACAAATCACTTGCCCAACCAATTAAATGTTTTCCTTAAAAAAAACCATAGTGGTAAATGAAAATTAGAGATATAGCCTATAATATACTGACCATGCTTAAGAATGTTTCTTGTAAATATTTACATCTATCAATTACAGCTGCTTTTACTGAAGCATTAATATTTACATGTTTCAAAAAAGAAAAAAGTGATTTGAAACAAGATTGTTACAAAATTGTAGAGATGTGTTATTTTTTCTTCCATAATGGTATACAGTAGGAAAAGAGCTTTTAAGAATTCTTAAGCACAAAGAAAGCAGATTTTTTTGATTTGTCATATCTAAGACCACCCAGGGCAAAGGTTGTGTAGGCTAAAATTCCTCGGTGCTGGAAGATCCCTTTTTCAGTACTAAAATCTTTATTGTATTGTGCTAGTTACTTCTGCTCCTTTTGTGATGGATATTAGATTACTTGTTGCCATATATGTTAATATCCTTGAGATAGTTTCCATGTGAAAAGCAGACAGCTGTGCCTTTCACATCATTAATTTTACTTGCTTTCTTTCATTCACTTTTGGTGGACACATCTACTAAAAAGTATACTTTTCATCAAATGTTGACCCAGGTTGCTTTCCAGGATTGCTTATAAGACTGAACAGAATTGCAATGAACAAAAAATGGATATTCATCTTACATCTTTATCTCGACAATTCCAAGTGAGAGGTGAGAGTACTCTTGATGATTCATTTAATTACCTCTGCAGAATTTTTATCTAATTTGAAAGCTTCCTCTCCTGAAGTCAGATGTTTCCACCCATGGATCACTCATATTCAGAAGTACTCCTGAAATCGAGGATGTTCTGCTTTGGAGTGAAACTCAGTTTGTTATGGCTAATAATTAATAAATAACCTTACAAAGATCTTAGGGTAAAATGGACTGCTAAAAATGAGAGTTTACAGTGATCAGTAGAATTTGTGTTGGTTCCATTGAAAGCTATTTTATAGCTCTTAAAATCTTCCATGTTCTTTAGCCCGATATATTCTGTAAATCAGTGTGTTTGGGCTTATGATTGTCATTAGCTGAAGGCTGTGATCCACAGTAAAAGCAGAAAATTTGGAGTCAGAAGTCAAACACACCCAGTTAGCTGAGAATTTGTACTCGGAATCCACCAGAGACTTTAGTCATTGGCAAATGGAAGTAACCTAAGATAGTTATGGAATTGAGCTGATATTTTTTCTCTTCTCCTAGTGTTATTGTATTCATGGTTGACATATTCCAGATAAAGTGCTTTGGTACTCCAGCCATCACTAAGTTTGGTAGGACCTCTAAAGGAACTCCTCAATTACAGTTGAGAACGGCCCACCGGAAAGCTCTAGGCTCTATCTGTGCAGAAAATCTGTTTGCATACATGGCTGACTGAGTGGTCTCTCTCCTTTGTAACAGGGAGTAAACAGCTTATTGTTAGTCAAATCTATCTTGGCTCTCTGAGTCACTACACTTTAATGATGGTTAAGGTGCTCGTGCACAGATGTTGTGTAGTGTAATGAGCTGGGTACTGTGAGGTTAAGGGGAGTGTGAATGGTTACACATTAATTTTCTGTACATCAAGGTTATGGGATTGGCTGCACTAGCGAGGTTTCTTATAATTTAGTGCATTGTGATGATAAAACCCTTTGAATTGGTTAAAGAATGCTGCTAAAAATGCCATGCACTTAAGAGTTGGACTTGGTGATCCTTGTGGGTCCCTTCCAACTCAGAAAATTCTGTGATTTGCAAAGATAGTGAATCACGTTTCCTAGAGAGCTGGATAATTTAGCCTCACACTAAAAATAACTGTGTATTTGTCATGTATTTTTTGTTGTCCATGTATGAAGGCTAAGTCATAAGCAAATTTTGTAAAAATACAAAGAGGTGAGAATGCCTGAAAAGAAGTGCAAACAAAATTTAGGTACAGACTTAAAGTGATTAGTTAAAAGTCAGGCATCTTAACATACATCTGGCTGCTACTTGTAATATTAGAACCACTCCACTTCCTTCCCTCTTAAAACAGCTCCTTTCACAAAATTGCCTCTTCAGTGTACAATACCAATCTTATATTTCTTGTTATTTAATCCAACTTTCCTTGGGACTTAAAGTTCATTTATGAGTAAGGGACACCTCTGGCATATTACAGACGACAAACTTTGTTGTGTACAGTGAGAAGGTATCAGTCACAGGGTTTCATTCACCTCTACTGTGGACAGGAGGGCAAACACCAGAAAGAAGCATCCTGCTCTAAAACCTTTCCTGCATCAGCTCATTGGGCATTATGATAATTATATCATCTGTCTAAATAGGCTCCATATGGTGATTTTTCTGTAAATGTTTTCTTTACTTGAACACAGTGTATTACTCTATTTACAGCTCCACATTGAAATTAATCTTGGAGACTGGATGATTAGAATCTGGGCTGAGTAGTAGAAGAGTTTTTTATTGCTCAGGGCAGGGGTGATGGAAATATTAGACATATTTTGTCTGATTCTGAAGTGTAGGAAAAAAGAGATAAATGACATGAAGCTGGCACTACAGGCATGCCCAGATCAGCTCAGCAAGACTCCTATCAGAAAATCCTGGACAAGTTTGCCTACAGGGTTACCAAATTTTGTTTAAAGAGCAGCAAATCAGCAAAACACCCTGGTCCCTTAGTCCAAAGGCTGTACAGTGTGCAAATCTTGGTTATGGCTCTGTACAAGCAGCCAGCTGGAACACGAGCTAGAGCTAGAGCTAGAGCTGAAGCGCGGATTTTGATTCCCACAAAATGGCAACATCTCTGCAATTTCAGCAGAGAGCAGTTTAATGAAATATTTATTAGTAGTCATCACCTTAATAAATAACTAGAGGATAAGACTGGGAGGGGAATCTCCTTCATTTAACCCCGAGACAGTCACAGTGTGGGTGAGTAGAAGTGTTCAGTGATGGTTCAGAAGGCAAACTGAGGCTGTCACACCTCGGTGTCTCCGCTGGTGGCCGTGGTGGTTGCCCCATCAGGCATGACGAGCCCCTGGCCTGGGAGCTCCAGGGTGGAGCATCTTGAGCCTGGTTTTCACTGCATGTCTGAGGCGATGTCACAGCGCCTGTTCACATCCAGGAGAGGTTCCTTTTTGGGATCACGGGCTAATGAATATCCTAGCCTTTTATCCACCGGCAAGAAAGCTGACAGCTTTTGGGACATCTGCCCCACTTTTGGGGGAGTTAATTGATTAAAAGAGGGTGCAGGACCTCTGCAGGTAACAAGCAATGATAATTAGTGGAGAACCTTTAATTGGTGGGCACAGGACCTTTTTAAGACTTTGGGGCTGACTTGCAGGATTAGATTCTTATTTATTTATGTTTTTCACCTTCTGAAAGAGTTTTTTATGCTTTCCTTGCCCAAGATAGGCATATTTCTGATGATTTCAGATCACTACTGTACTCAGTTATATTACCTTCTCTGCATGATTTTTATTTTTGAGAAAAATGAAATTGTAGCACTATTTCCTTTATTTAAAAGACGTTTAGAGATGCAGTCTTCCGTTTCATCTTTTCTATTGTTTCTTAATGTTAAGAACCAATTATTAAGAGGTGCCTCTGCCTGAATTAGGTTGCAAACGTGACCATATGCCAAAGTCAAAAGTATGGATTTTATTTAACAGTAAATATGAGAAATAGGAGGGGGGACAGGGGAAGAGAAAGAGACCAAGAGAGAGAGATTAGCAAAGATATCACCATGTGGAATCCTGCGACATCCCTCTGATGTTTCTTCACCCTGTTCTGCTTGGTGGTGGGGGTCCCTGATGTCCACAAGTTGGGATGGCACGTGTGTGAGCAGCTGCTCCCTTTCTCCCAGTTTGCCCCAGTGGGATATTTGTCTGTATGGGTCACCCAGGTCTGCCTCACCAGCCCTAGCATCTTCCTGGTCTTGCTGTCTGTGCTTTTCCCATAATGGAGTCTGTGCTAATTCCAAACCTTTCACCTTGTGTGAAACGAAATATTTTCATAGTGTGAAATGAACATTTTCTTGTTTGCCATCCGTGTCTGTTGTGGTAGCTTTCCTTGTGGGAACTTCCTCCTTTGTCCATGTTTGAGACAATTTATTGTCCTTCTAAAACAGCACAGAGTCATTTGGCCCAGACATTTTGTTTGGAAGCACACCCAGCTCCTCTTTTTGTTCAAATAGGATCACATTTCTGTCACTTGATTTTTGAATTTAAAAAAAAAATTAAGCAGTTTTCACTAGCATCATCAATCCTCCCAAGAGGATATAAAATAGTCAAAGGTAAGTGCCACTACTGTGATATGAAATCCTTGTAAATGAACGCAAGCTCTTTTGTTATTTAAAAAGGAAAAAGAAAAGCACTTGGGACTTCCTGCGCTTTCCTTCAGTGCTCAGTAGAATTACAAAATAAGAAGTGGTAGCAAAATGATGGTACTCTGTCATCTTCGTAGCCAACAGCACTAGAATCTACTGCAACAGCAGGAGATTAAAAAAGTTTTTTTGGTTTTTTTGTCTGACCAGAATATTGTGCTCTAGCTAACAGATATTTGGAAATATTCTGAAAATTCATTTTTGCTCCCCACAGAATTTTCTATTGAAGGCTTCAAAGACACTCATGGAAACCTATCCGGATAAACAGGAAAATGTATGCAACCCAAAGTGCGAGGAGGCCTGAGACAAAGCAGCTGGGCTTGAACAATGTGCTAAAAGAAATTTCAGTGCCTATATAAAAATACTTCTAATATTCAAATTAACTTCCACCGACACCCAACTTGGCTTTCTGTAAGGTAAACCATACAAAATCCATCTTATTTCCATTTATATTTCCATTTCACATTTATTGTAGGTTGCAAGAGAGATGCTGTGCCATGCTTCGTGTTTTTAAGCATTTTCCTGTTCTCCTGCATCTCAATATTGCGTACAAGTCTATCATTCTCATTAGATACATGGCCTCAAGGAGACAGCTGGCAAGCTGAACTGTATTTCTACTTCACTGCTGAGGCCCTTGGTAACTTTGTACATCTTCTAAACTTTTCAACAGAATGCTTACATGCATCACAGAGCACTTACAGGCCTGTTATCAGGATGGGCTAATAGCTGTGTGCATAACTAACACAACGAATATGACAAGTGCTTGAGGTTCAGCTAGCACACATACAAAGCAGGCTCAATTTACAAATTATTCACAGGTATTCCTAATGGAGACTGGGAAATAAGGCACTGTAGTCAGACAAATGTAAAAACAACGGGAAGCTAGAATTATGTGGTTTTGCTATTCATGAACTTAATGATTTCCTCATACTGAATGCAGCAGCTCACACATTTTCCACTTACACCATCATTCGTGCCTATAGCCTAAAGCAAAACAAAAATACTAACTTTAACGTGCAGTATTTTTATGATATTAAATTAGGTTTTTATCACATTGTCCTGGTTCTGATTACGAATTAGTTAATTTTTTCAATAGCCAGGAGGGGACATGGCTAAGAGCCAGAGGTTATTCTAAAGTACCTTATGTCATTTAACAGGAACTGGGGAATGGTTCCTTTGGGTCAGGGTAGCTAGCATGGAGGTGCTTGGGTGTTGTTGGGATCCTGTGGTGTATGGGAAGCATTTGCAAGTGAATCGCTCACCTCTCTTGTATGCTTCTGTTTGTCATGAACACTGCTTACTGTTTTCTTATTTCATCGCTGTTTCCAGCAAATTGTCCTTATCTCAATCTATGATCTTTACCTTTTGTGTCTCCAGTTCTTCTCTCCACCCTGCCAGAGGGGAGGAGGGCAGGGGAGTGATCGAGCAGTGCATGGTTTGGAGTGGAAATTGAAGAATGCCATTCCTAAACCACAACATGCACTAAATGTATAGAAATATACCATGAAAATGGTATAGCATGGGACTTCTTGTTGACAGAGCAAAATTTTCAGATTATATTTGCATTTAGAGCCCCCATTCTCCAGTAATGGCTGTAAGCACAAGGGGAATGTTCACATTTCTAAGCTCTTAAATGCCATAATAATCATACTAGTAATAGTAGAATTTACATTTTAGATTCTGTAAAAATAAAAGGGGGAAGAATGACAAGTAAAGGCCTCTCAACAATTTGTCACTGTAGGAAAATACAACATGGAGTTGTGTTATAAAAGCACTGCAGACAACTGATTTCACATTATCTTCTCTACAAGCACGATTAGGCACTGGCAGCCAAAGCAACACAGTTCTTGTTTTTCTATTGTCTCATTCTCCATACAAGGCCTTTTATTATGCCAGTGTAAGTATCCACTGAGATGGAGAGATCCAACTGAAAAACAGACCAATCAAGGAAAAAAAAAGTAATATTCAAGCAAATCAGCTCCCATATCAGCCTACGTGAAGACAAATACTTGAGCCTCTGCTATTGAAACTTCTTTTCATATAAAGGAGAGAGCTATTGTTATTAGAGAAGTAAAACTTCTTATGAACTAAAAATGTAAATGGCATCGAGTTGGTCATGTTCCTGGGTCTAAGTTCTAAATCAAGAGTCCTAATTTCCAAGAAAGTAGTTTGTATATAAAGAAGAAAGGAGTATGCCAGTATATAAAATAGAGCATATGTGAAAGAGGTTTTATTCACTTTCCACATTTCTAGCAAACTTTTAAAAAATAATTATTCTCTTCTTAAAGTGACTTTTCTTAGATTAGACAGTCCGATGGGGTTTAATTTTACTTTGTGTGAAAAAACAGATGCAATATGGATCAAGTCTCAGATGTAATCTTCCCACGTACACCAGCCAAACGTGTGTGCAAATAAATTTTAAAATGTGTTGATTTAAATTGCGTAAACTAGCTCTTAGGAATATTTTTGGACAGATTCCACTAGTATTCCTTGTCCACCTACCATTAAGAGCTAATATTTGTTAAGATCCAGTATTTTTGCAGATGCATTTACTCTGTCCCAACTATCAACATTATGCCATGCATAGAGAGGTACATTCACGCAATAAAACAAAATTCTAAAATTTCAACAACTCTGACAATGGAAGATGAGGTGGCACTTTTAAAGACACGACTATGGGTATCTCTCTGAAAATTAGTTTTATCGACCTCTGAAATGCCATGGGTAATTCCAAAACTTCCTGACACTGAACAAACAGCTACAAGGCAAGCACCACTGTGCCAAATATTCGGTAGGTCTGGCAGATTGACAATAGTGACAGAGGCAGTTGCTTTTCATTGCTGTGTGCAGCTATGTTTCTTTACTGTTTTGTAAAAGCAAAAATTCTACAGATACATCATTAAATTATGTTTCCTCTGGAACCATGCACCGTGTTGGCAAAAGGATAAGTAATAAATTCAAAGTAGTTTAATTATAGAAATAGTAATTTCAAAATAGTTTCCAGCATCTGTATTGCTAAAAGGCATCTGAATATCTCAGGTATCAGCAGCCCAATAGTTATCAATATTAATAATTTCTCTATCGCTGTTTTCCAATGACTTGTATATCCCACTACTGAAGTTCTGAGAAAAATGAAAGATATGTTTATCTAAAATTTATGATGACTTGTTTAGCTAATTTGTGTTCCAAAGGGAAATCTACAGTATGACTCTTCTCCCTGATGCAACAAATTGAGAAAGTGGAATAGTCAGAAGGACACTCATTTGGGATTAAAGAGGTTTGACCTTTGTCCTAGGCCAAATAATGGCTTAATTCATAACAGCAGACAATTTGCCTCTCCTGTCTCTGAAATGGGAAAATATTTACATGGCCCTTTGAAGTATTCTTTCGAACAGAGTTTAAGCATCTCACATTCTCATCTAACCTAATAGATGGGTTGATCTGAGATGAAGCACATCTTCAATCAAATATCGCCTATTTCAATTTGCAAAACACCACAGTGATGTTCAAAAAGCAGAGAACCAACCTACACAGCTCACTTAAGCCAGTTCTGTGTTATGGAAACAATACTTCTTTGTATGACTTCAGAGAAAAATAAAGGGGAAAAAAAGGGTTACATTAGTCTGAGAGAAAGTAGATTGTTCACTCCCACACAAGAAAACCTCCCAAACAAAATCAAAAAACACCAAAACCCCAAAAACCCCAGCCACCCCAAACACCCCACTGGTATCCAACCAATCCCCTTCCATCAATAGAAAATAGATCAATAAGAAATGTCTGATCAATTTTGGTATTTTATTCTTGTATAAAATACTTTCATGTCTAGTGATGAGAATCATAATTAGTGCTTTAATAAGGTGTTGAAGAATAGCAGACATCAAATGTGCTATTCTCATGACAGCATCACTTAATGTTGCTTTTAATGCAGCACAGGAAGAATGATGTGTAAACTCTGAAAAACTGCTCACAAAAATATGCAGATGTTGTTTATATGCAAGTCACATTATGCATGGCACACAAACAGAAGACTGTTTAAAATATTTGAGAACATTTAACCAAATTGTTCCTGAATGAGTACATGATAATTACTTCCAGAGATTATAGACCTCTTTTTAAAAAAGAGCACTATGACCTCAAACCATTGGTAGTTGTGCAGAGGCTGAAATGCAAATGGCAAAGTTCAGCAATAAGGTGAGTCTATTTTTGCATTTGTTGCAATGTAAAGCTGATAAATGAATGCTGTGAATTCAGGGGCAGCAAAAGATGCCATGTTATCTGATGAATTAGCATGTGAAGTAAATGAAACTGTCACACAGAGATGACTGCTAACAGAATCAAAATTAGATTTAAAATGAGCCCTGGAAATACCTCTTAAAAAAGATTCAACAGTGAAGAATTCACTAACTTCCCGAAGTGCAGGAGGTCATGTATTACACCAATTCAATCAGCTGTGCCCCTTCACTGAAAAACAAGAAATGAAGAGCTCAAAGTGACTGAAATAAAAACAAGTTCTCAAAAGAAAGAGTGATACTCTATAACTAGGGTCATGGGTCACACCATTTAAAATAGATAGCAGAAGCACTATTCCAGAGAGTGCAAGACAAGGTCCAGAGTGATCCATTTCTTTCAGAAGATCAGAGCACTCTTGTAGGCTGAAAAAACCAGACATAATGCCCTTGTTTTATATCACATTAGGAAAAGTTCTTGTAACTCTAGAAAACCACGACTAAACCCAAAAAATGGCTGCAAATAGAATGTAACATCTTGTCTTCCTTATTTACCAGAAGTGCCATAGTCACTGTATTCTGAGATATACATAGGCAAAAAATAATGCTGCAAGATTCTAAAATCTGAGCTTGATCAGAGTCTTTTCTAACTAGAAGGTGTGAAGAATAAAGCATAACAGCTACAACAAACTGCCATTATATGTGATGTTATTAGATACACCACTAAAATCCCTGCTTTATCAACTCTTGCCTCTGAGGGACATGAACTTTGCTACAAAGCTGTAACCCATTTGGGTTCAATCCAAGTGAAAAGGAGAAAGAGGCATCCCAACACCGGGAGGAATTCAGCACAATGCAGACAAAAGCGCTACTGGAAAACCACCTTAGTGTAAGTATTCTCTCTGGTATTGTAAAAACATAAAGCTGTTTGGAGTAAGGAACTCGAATTCCTCCTGTAGCACACCATAGCCAACTGTAGTCAATCTGCTCTATAATGTCTTCAATTTTCTGGATATAGAAGAAGAAAGTAAGGTGCAGTGGGAAAAGAAGAAGGAAAGGTACACAGCCCAACTGGAAAATACACAGCCCTACTGGAATAAGTGTTGTAATAGACTTTGCATTTTTATGCCAACCTCGTCTAGGTTGTACAGGCCTCCCAAATTGCCTCCCTGAAGCTCTAGATACTAAAGTATCAGAACACAATCTCTCTTTTTTCTGGCATTCAGGGATGTTTGGCTTATGATTTTCCTTCCAGGCTTAAAAGCAAAATAAGGACGCATAACTTAGAGTGTATGAAAAAAGGAAGTGCTATTCTCAAGATATTTTTAAGCTACACCTTAGCTAGTGATAAATGGTTTTCCAATGTGGCAAAAAAAAATTATTTTTCATATATGGAAAAGTAAAAAGCAGTGAGTACAAAGAAAATAAAAATCTGCATATGTATGCAGAAGTCATCACTGTTTAAATCAGAATTATCTCTTTATCATCACAGTTTTTCACTGATTCAAATAAAACCCCTATATAATTCCAATGAGGCCTGAGTTGAAAGCATCAGTTACTAATATTTACAAACATGTCTTCCCTAAAGAAAAGCTTAGTGAATTACTATGAAATAAGCAAGATAGCCAAATGATCCAAGTTATGAATACTAAATTTAAATGAGAAACCCTGCATTCAACATTAAGAAAACATAGAAAATTAATATAGCAATTGAGTGCTATTAAGGAACAATTTGTCTATTATTTACCTATTGGTTCTAAATATCATTGTTCAATCAGTTATTCAAAACTCATACTGAAATTTTTGTGAGTGCCCACCACCATTAGGGAAATAGAGGAAAAAAAATGGGTAATAGCCCCCTAGGGTACAATATCTTTTTGAAAATGGATTTTAAAACATATGCCAACAATTAATGAGGCGGAAACGAAAACAGATTAAATAAAGTGTAAAATAGCTTAAAGTGAAAGACACTTACTGTGAATTATTTTCACAGCTTACTGAAATAAATAGTCAAGAAAATAAAGACTGAGGTAATGATTGTTAGGATCCAATTAATAAAAGAGGTGCCTCTGCCTGAATTAAGCAGCGAACGAGACATATGCCAAAGTCAGTAGTATGGATTTTATTTAGCTTATTTATTTAACTCTTATATATGCATATACAGTCCTGAATTTCACCATTTACTGTCTACTGTTGTGGCTTTGCATCATTTCTTCCACAACTTTGGGTTATGCCCGGAGGTCCAACAAAGTTGACGATTTGACTAAGCTTTTGCATCCAGACTAATGGCTAAATCTTCTCCTACCACAGGTGCATCCTTTGCTTCTTTGAAAAAAAAGTCCTCAGAATAAATGATCATCCATTTTGTCCATATTGTATTAATTTTCTGATGAATTAGGTGTCTCTTTGTGTCTTATTTAGATGCCCTGTAAGATTTTGGGTATGAAAACTGTCAGTTTGGATGGGGTGATACTATGGTAAAAGTTTTCACTCTGATATTGTTAGTGAATATTTTATTAGTCTAGGTATGTTGTCCTAGATACCAGTGAGTCTTTGGTTTCTTACTAGGAACTAATTCCCCCCAGATAGAAAGCCTTCGCTTAAACTGGAAAAATTAATTGATTTCACATTTCAGCATGTTTTCTACTTCAGTAAAATGAAGTAGATGTACAAGAGGGCAGAAGTCACTGTGTCTGTGGTGACCCTTAAACTCCCTAAGAACATTAAATACAGTTCAGGAGTACATGGAGAAAAAGAGCTGTGAGAATTTTGTCTAGAGGTAAGTCCTACTTTTGTGTCTGACACTGCATGGAAGAGTGGCAGAGATATTCCAGATGGAGTAGAATAAAATTAAATAGCTCAACTCTGAAGAGTGGAGATATGGGGGAATAAATGGAAAGAAGGGAATGGTGAAGAGCAGGGAGAAAATTACCCATTTTGCATATAAATGATGTAATTACCCCCTCAGCTTCTCAGGCAGAAGTTGACATCCCTAATTAGAATAATTTTATGATTTTCTGGGGACAGATATACAAAAGCATAAAGAGAAAGAAAAAATAACAAATGCAACTAACATCATTGGCTGCTTTTACAACATAATTTTGCAGCAGAACTGATGATGTACATGCAGTCTCAGCTTTATAACAAATTACCATGTTTGTATTTTACTTCAGATGATTCACAGGGCTTGATATAAAGAGGCAGAGGCTGAATGAAACCTTTTCAGAGAAGAAAATGATGAAACCACAGTACAAAGGCAGGGAATTGAAAGCATACTGTACTGTGTTTCATTGTTTTCTTCTGATTAATACTGTAAAATGAAAGGCACTGTGTTTAACCTGTGCTGATGCTACAGTGGCTGTAATTAAGCACAAGAACTTACAGCTTGTGCATGCTGATTATTTCATGCAAAGCACCTGGCAGATTTGCCCAGTGCATTCTCTGTTAAATCTACAGCAGACGTGTACAACCACCAAAGTCTGCCATTGGAGCTTGTTTCATTGATCTACAGTGTTCCACCACGTCTTTGTTTCCCTAATTGCCAGGCAAAAAAGCAGGTATGTGGCCTTTTCCAGATGGTGAGGTAGCGAGGGGTTGTGTGGTTTCAGTCATGTGGGGAGGAAGGGGTTGTGCTACAAAGGAAGATGAAACCCAGCGAGTGTGGCAAATCTGGAAAATTCCATTATCGTATGGCTCGTCTTATCACTCTTATCATCTGACTGACTGATTTAATGTTTCCAAGAGACTTGACAGACCAACTTGTTAGCATTAGATACTGCATGCAAACGTTACTGATAAATCAATTGTAACCACTAATTTTACCCCAAAATGTTAATATTCCAGTAGTCAGGAGTTGGCTGAAGGATGTGTTTGTGTACAGGATTTTTTTTTTTTCCCCCCTCACGTAGCTGATTCTCTTTTGCATTTCCTAAGTGTGATTTCACGGTAAGGAGACAAGCTAGAAGCCAAGAGAATAAAATTATCCTCAGGCATAAATGCAGAAAATCAGGCTTGAAATCTCAGAGGAGCTGATGTTCATGTCCTATAACCGTTACTTACAGTAGTGACTAAGTTTTGAATAATTTAGAAAAATTAAAATCTTTCCAGAGTTATTTTCATGTGCAGTCCTGATTGATTAATTAATAAAAGCTAACAAAAATTTTAAGCCTCAGAAAAGCTTTGGGCTTCGTTCTGCTCAGAGGATGGTCACAGTGTCAAGTCCATTAGTTCTGAGCTGATTCATCCTGCCCAAATTCACTGCAATTCACTCCTAGACCACAGAATCTGGAATAACCACTGAGGTTTTTTAGCTAACTAAATATTATCTATTGCACCCCGTGCTTAGTTCTTCAACTCCATTTACACAGGGGGAAAGGGGGAACATATTTCAGTTATTTTATCTGACAAGTAAGTCTCAAATATCTTAAAGATGAATACTTCCCTTCCCAATTCCTGTGTTTGTTTTGCAAAACAAAGAAGGAACAGGTAAAATAACAGTAATAGCTCAAGCATCTGTCAAAGGGTGGTTTTATGCAGGCACTGGTGGGGTGCTCAGTAGGATTTAGGAGTCTTCTGTGTTATCCCAGTACAAGTCATTGCTGCTGTGCACAGTGCACCTCCCAAATCCATGGTTATCGAGGTTGGAATATTTATTTTATTTATTTCTGTGAAATAAAAATTATTTCACAGATAACTGGAGTGATCAGCGAACATTCCTGAGTGAGAAAGGAAAGTGTATCCTGTGCAAAATACCTTTCCGTGCAGGACTGTGAGTGAGCTCAGCGAATGTGGGAGGCAGCTGAAACGAAATGGTGTGTTTACAGGGAAATAATGGCCTTTGGTTGTTGCGATGGGAATGAGAGAACAACTCAACTCTACTCCAAGAGAAAAACCAAAGGCAGGAGGCTGTAACACGTTGTACAGAAATGAGCTATAGCACCAGTACAATGTGTAAAAATGCTGGCAGGGGGGACTTCAGTGGATACTAGGGATGTGATGATCCTGAAAACATTAAAGCATAAGGGATTGATACTTGAAAATAGGCTGAGACACTGAAAACCATGTGGAATGATCCATCCTTCAGCTTCTCCTGTCCGTGAGGGAAGGATGCTCAGTGTTTACCCTCTTGCTGGAGCTCTTTTCACTCAGAGAATCAAGATTTATTTGCAGAATGTTTGACTTAGAAGCAAATATATGGCTTTATAGCTTCTTCTTTAGTAAAAATATATATACATCCTACCAAAAGTAGTGTGCAGTCTATATCAGATAGAAATTTTGTTTATTTCTGGATTGCAGCATGCATAATAAATTAATCTGTCTTTATCCCTGTTTCACAAGAGGTGTGCTTCAGCATTTATCTTTCTGGTTCGTGCCACTGTGTGGATAATACATCACTGGAGCAGTGGTGCTAGTTATGATGTATGACACCAACATATCATAAAAGTGTTGCCACTTCTGTGATGTATTATTAACACAGAACTAAAGAGAAAGATCAATATAATACAGGTCCTTAATTTTTTAAAGTGGGTTAGAAGGTTCCAGATTAAAGAAAACAGGCTCCAGAGAGTTTACATAGAGTACATAACAGAAACTAAGGAGAATAACTGTTATTTCATATATGACCCAGTTTTAATGAAATAGATTCAGTGTTTTTACGTTCCCTGCATGTTTCATGTCCTCTCTGTACTCAGTTGTGATGCCGCCAGCTTCTAATCACATTTCCTACAGAATATCTTCCACAAAATCCCATCTTCTAACATGTTCAATAACCACAGAATTTGAATGTGAAATTATTTTGATTTTGCGTTTCTAATTTTATTTCAATTCTGCATCTCCTTCTAAAGTGCTTGGACAGTTTTTTCCACCTTTTGCTCAGAAATGTGAACCAGCAAAAGAGGCTGCCAGGTATTCACATACATGAACTTTAAGATAGTGCAAACCATTATTAAAACTAGAGCTAGAGTTAGCTCTTCTGGCTTCTGCATATTTCACATAAAGAATACGAATCTCTCAACAAGCCAGAAAAACTTTCTTAGGTCCAGAAGGTCCTGGTCCTAAACACCTTAACAGAATAAAAACTTGGTATTAATGTAAATTATATTTTTATTGGGGAGCTTTTTACATTCTTCTCATGGTTTTGGTGCAGCCACCTGTCTTGCCTTCTCTACTTGAGTATTTAATTCGTCTATCTCATTTAGCCATTGTTCTCTGCTCTCTATGCAAAACATAATAGTTTTGGGATAGTATATTTACTAAACTTTCTTTGCTAATGTACTCATTTTTTTCCTACCTTGGTATTATTTTCTTGGATACTTGACAATATTTTATATAGTTTTATATCTCCTTAATCTCTTTCTACCTAAAATATGTAAATTAAGTTCCCTTCCTTGTTCTTCCTCTGTAATACCCTCTAAACCTTGAACCATTTCAGTTGGCCAAATTACAAGCACGTTTGTTTTCTGGGGTCTTGGAACATAAAAAGAAATTAATGGGCCCCAATCTGCCAGAACATGCTGCTATGAGCATACCTGTTATGTCTAGCCTTCAACAAAGGGCCATTCAATTTATTATGTATTTTTATCAGTTTTTGGTACTATTCACAGTCCCAGCCACTTGTTTGTACATTAGATGCTGTGTTTCCCAGCCCAAAGAACTTAAATTGGAAGATTTTCATTGCATGTGAGAACCTCCTAGCAGAGACTCAGAGAGAGCTACACATTAAAACCTCCATGGTATTTCAGTTCCTTTGGAATCCATATTTAAGGCATATAATGTTAAGTGATAAATGTGTTTATATTTATAATGCATTTTGACCTAGAAATAATGTTTCAATAAGAGCATTTCTGGGACAGTGAGAGAGGAGGGAAATAGTTTGGACTGTGCACCATCCAAAACCAGCGCAGTTTATGAAGTTCGTGGCAATTTACATCTCTTAGCCCCAGATAATAATAGAGATGTTCATCCAGATCATTCTGATGCAATTATAGCTAATTCTATCTAAGCCAGGGCAATATTATAACATGGGTCCTCTAGCCACTGTTATATGGTAACTGCCTTCTCTCTGAGGAGAGACACTAAATCTGCCAAAAATGTTTTTCTCTGTCTTCAGTTTTGGGTCTAAATAAATCCTTTCATGTGATCAAAGTAGTGGTGATGCCAAAGAGAGCCATGGTTGTGCTGATAGGCAGCTGAAGATGCACATCTCTCTTCCAGCTTGCTCTTCTCTCTCGATGTTGTATTGTAAATTAATTAGCACAAATCATATCCTTGATGTAGAACTTCTCCAAGAGTTGCCTATGGACAGAGAACAGGATTCTATATTGCTGTAGCATGGAAGGGATTTACTCAATACAGTGAAAAATAATGTCTTAGGGTTGATTATGCTGTTGAATCTGTATAAATGTGAATACAAATTTAAATGAGCAGTGTGATTGATGCTTTCATTTCTACATTTCCTGTATATATACAGAAGTACATATACTCTAGTATTTTTGATATGTATGTATGGGAGAGTACCAACAGCTCTAGGAAAAGCTACTCTTTGGAAGCCTTTTGAAATTGTGAAAACACACAGCAGAATTCTCTCCATTCTTAGAAAACCTGTGATTTATCTGGCATCAGACTTTGACTTTCCGTACAGTGTTGGCAAGGAGTCAAGAGCAGAGGGACAGTCTTCTACAACAGTAAAGGAATGTTAACTTTTCAGTGTTGTTTAATGCAAAATTTCTCTGTAACATCATATGTCTTCTCTCTACCCTCCCTTAGTCCTCACCATTCCCTCTTTGTCTTTTCTTATGAAGAGCCTATCTCGCAGCTGTGCTGCAAAGTGCTACAAGTGAAACTTACCTTCTGAGAATTTATGGAGGCTTAGTTTGAGATATATACTGAGCACAGTGAAGAAGTTGGTTTTGGTAATATCATGAGCGTTCAAAATCATAGCTTTTTAAGATCAAATATGTATTATATTTAGAAATATTGAAGGTGGTGAGAGCTGGATGTTGCAATTATTGGAAGTACATACAAGGTACAAAGAGAGACGAATGTATCTCAACTGACAATCCTAAGTAGAAAGTATAATGTAATTTCCTTTTTTAGAGCTGTGTTGAAGGTAAAAAGCTAGATTGGAGCCATTAGCTTTTAATGATTTATAATGCTCTTAAAAGCTACCATACAATAAGCAGAGAAAAGAAGAATGGTACTGGCCTGTAATTCGCAGAAGGTCATTTAGGCAGAGAAAACATATCCTCTGATGTGTTTATGTGTAAACTTTTTACAACACAAATAGAGATTTGATAAAAGGAGCGGAATTATACAGCAATTATGTATGGTATACAGTTAAATCCTGAGCTTCTCTCTCAGAAAAATATCAGTAAAGATCAGTATGTTGATTTTCAGAAACACGTATTAGAAAGACTCATGGATTTCTTTTCAGAATTTTTTCATTAGCAGATAGAGGTAGCAAATTAAAGCTAAAGTAAATTAACTTGGTATATATATTGTTGAATTTCAGCAGTATATCCCTGACAACAATATCTCTGAATATATAAAGGGAAGTCTAGAACTGAAATACATCTCACTTCAGCCTAGCTCAGAACAAAACTTAGTACATAACATTCCTTGATGAAGGCAGCATGAGTGCTAGGAATTGCTACTAGGCTTTTAAAGTACTGTTATGTTCTTTAAGCTGCACCCTTGCATCCAAATAATGCTGTTAAGGCAACAAGACAAAGGGATGATTAGTGTACATTTGTTTGAAGATTGTAGTTATTTCATTTTTATTGTGAAAAGAGAAGAAAAAAAGGTGATGAGCCCTCGAAAGAGGCTGGGAAAGTCCTTGTTTCAGATAGATACTGTGCATTCTTCGGTGAGCAGCCCAGGCAAAATGAACATAGGCTCTTTTCCATCCTTTTCCATCCCTCATGGATGTATCCTAGCACCTATGACCATGATAGCAAGCCCTAGATCACCATGTAAAAGGTGAACTGAATTTCCACAGAGGCCAGTATCTCATATTTTGTCCCATTAACTGTGCTTTGTCTGTCCATCTTTAAAAGCTGAAGCTCTTTCAGGTGTCTTGGGTTAGTGTTTAGGCCTCTGCTGGTGGGTCCCAAACGTATGTGATATTTGGGAACAAGTAGGACAGGTTAGAATGCTTCCGAGAATGCAAAGAGATTTTTGCTTCATTAGGCTGGTGATTTGCTCAGATGTGGTTGCTCAGTTTTGGATATCAGGCTCCCTGCTTGGATGTGGATTCTCAAGGAAATTATTTGTGTTCTGAAACACGCAATTTAGCTATTACCTTTTAAAAGACAATTTTCCTTATCCTGGCCGGCTTTGGCATCCCAGCAGGCTGCCTATTGTGAACAACCCTCTTAATAATTCTCAATATTTAATGTGGATGATTTAAGGACCTTATTCTATGTTGTCATTTTTTTTAGCCCTGGAGCACTGGTCTGGCTGTCATTGATTCCTGAGATTCGGTAATGACTATCCTGAGATGTAGAAGGAATGTAATTCAAATATGGAAAACAACATAATGCAATGCCACGCACCTTGAAGAAACCTATTACATGACTTTGGGTGGAGTTCTGGAGTTTGACAACTATATGGCCTTGCTCCAAACAATTAAATGAATCTCTTTTCAGAGCATATGGTGTAGAGAACATGTCATGTTTGAGAAATATGGTTGGCTGGTAATCTTGATTTTTAATTTTGTGAAAGAACAATTATTTGGCACAGTATAAAACCTTTTTTTCCCTCCCTGTTAAGTAAAAACGTGTAGTTTTCTTCAAAGACAGGAAAAAAAAGTAATGTTCTCAGGAAAATCCAGTTTTGCCTTGCATATCTCATAGATATTAATTTTTGTCTCAGTTCTTTTGATCAACAGTATGGCTCTTTTTATTTCCTATTGATACTAAAATTTTGTGATGAAAATTAAAATCCAATGACTCAGCTATTGGAGATTCATATGTTGATCTGTGTAAAGGATCTACCTGGTATAGTTGTTACTAAAAAAATGATGCTTGAGAGAAAAGATTCATTGTTTGATACACCAGAAATTTTTCAACCTATCCTTCTCCCGTGCCTGAGTCGCATAATTATGTTTAATAATTGCGCCGGGGTCCAGGCTGGGTGGTGGAGAGGAACTGTTTGTGCTGCACAAAAAAGCAGCAATCCCACTCTGCCCAGGCTTCAGGAAACATCTCAGGTGAGGTCTAGATGCCACTGCACCGGGAGGGATCTGCCATGAGTTTCAAGTTTTTTTTTCCAGTTCATTTTCTAAGCAGAAAGCTGTGGTATGATAAGCAAACCAGCCACAGGAGGACATCTATCCACCTGCCCCTTTCTGCTGCTCCTGAATTAGGGACCACCTTCAGGCTCCCTGCGCTGGTCCTGGCTGGGGGAGGATCAGAAGGCTCCTGCCCACCTGGCACAGAGTCCTCCAGGCAGCTCAGCTCTGCTGGGCAGTGCGCCACAGCCTCTCCCAGACAGCATTTTTCTCTAAGGAACTAAGGGGATTAGGCTTTTAAGGGGAAGTCTAAGAGGATTGCAGATTTAAGAGATGGCCAAAAGGGCACATTCATAGTTTTTTAATTAAAGATATTTTTGACTGGAAGACCAGAAGGATTAAGGAATTGGTAAAACCAAGTTAATGTCAAGTGCAGGGTTGAAGCACAAATTAGATGTATTTCTATCAGATCTTTAGCTTCTAACTTTTTTTCCTGAGATTAAACAATCTGTAAAGATTACTAAGGTAATTTCCTATCAGTCTTCCTCTTTGACCACTCCACCCCTCCTGTCCATAATTACGACATTATAAATATATTTAAACCCAACACAAGAATTTTAATGACTGCTAGTATAAAAAGGGAGACCTTAAACAGACTATGTCATGCTTAGAGAAAAATCTCATATTTCATGAGTGATAACTGAGTCCTCATTTTCTAAACACAGATGTGTTTCAACATTTAAATAGACCAGTCCTTACCTTATTACTTTTATGTCTATTTATTTTAAATGATCTGCTGCATATGAAAGTCAAAGGGAGAGGCAGAGGGTCAATCAGGTTATAAAGAGAAATTATCACAGTTCTAATTCTAATGCAAAAAACCCCTGTTCCTAATTTTCTATATAAATCCCTTGTATTTTATATTATTGAGTCATGTAACATTATTTTAAAGATAAAGTGAAGGTGTTAAGTCAAAGGAATTAATTTTAAGTTTTTAATTATTCTACAAGTTTTGCCCTACAGCACATTTTCTTAAGACTGTAACATTTGTTCAGCACTAAACTGCATGAATTACTTATAAGGCAGACAGATCAATATCTCAGAATGTCTTACAAAGAATAGTTTAGTTCAGCTGGTGGTTTTTCTGTTTTTGTTGTTCATTCACCAACATTTTGTTCTCGCAGCATTAATAGCAAAAATCAGCTAGTGAAATGAAAGAATTCTTATCAAATGGATCTGTCAGTTCAAGGACACAGCTTATATTAAAAAGAATATCCAACAGCTGCTAGCACCCTGACACTTTCAAAATATGAAGGGGAATAGGTGAATATTTCTGAAAATCAATATTTCAGGTATAGTATTGGCAAAATGTTGCAGGAGAAGTGTCCTGTGTATGACAGATGTCTGTATCTGCTTGTGGCTTCAGTAAACCGTATTATTTGTTGGACTACGCTCTGTCAGGAGCATCTGTAAAATCATCTGCTTTGAATATCTTTGGAAAGTGTTAGCACAAGGTTAAAACTACTGACCAGCCCAATCAGTTCTGTCCAAAGCATTTTTGTTAAGAGAAATGAGGGCAGAAAAGCATTGCTTGGGTGCCAAGAGGCTTCTCTTGCTCTCAAGTGCAGTCAGGGGCTCCTGAATCTTGCCCCAGGTTGTGTTTGCAGATACTCAAGTTTAAGTCACTGTTTAATTTAGATTCCTTTAGATTTCTGTTGCTGTACAAAACTGGCTTTGTGTATTTTCCCTCTATCTGCTGCTTGTGCAGATTATGGTGATGCTGTGTTCTTTCAGGATGTTTTTCTCCATGAACTCCAAACATTTTTCAAAGAATGAGTTCTGGGAATATGTGGGATCATATTGATTCCTGATTACGATTTTTTCCCTTTATTTTCTTCCCTGTTAAGTCTGTATTTATAACATGCTATCTAAAAGTGAAACTCACAGTACCCTCCTACTTCCTTTAATAATTTCCCCCTGTATTGATAGCTATTACTTTGGCGTTGACCTTTATCAGCCTGGCTTTATTTACAGTGGAACAAGTTCATACTAATAACATCAGTCTATAAAACAGTCAAATAGCACAATCTAAACTGCATAAAACCACCTGATTAACAGTTTCTACAACATTCTCTTCAGAAATAAAAACATTGTTCTAGATTTGAGCATCTGGCCCCCAATTCTTGGAGGGGTGATAATTTTTTTTCTCTCGCACTGTAAATGCTGACCATTTTTCCATCAGCTTTTTTGTGGGGGTATAGTTGCTGCTGCAAAGCACCTCTTATTCAGACCTGAAACTTAGCTGATGCTCACTTCTGTTTACTTCTGCCTGACGTTGTTTCCACTGAGTACAATTTAAAAAGACAAACATGCTTTAAAATGTATTTCATTACCATTTAGAAAAGAGATCACTCTTTGTGCCTTTGTAGTAGCTACAAAAATATGCGTCTGTGCTAACTCTCCTAAACAGGAGTCTTGAGCAAATTCTCTTCTTAAAGGGACGGACTTTGCTTCCTTTGTAGGGTATTGTACTTTCAGGCATTATGTTATTTCTTTAAACCAAGTCTTCAGCTTCCCAGGGTAGCTGCAGTCACTTAAATTGGTCAAAAAGGTGTAGTTGGCAACTATGCACAAATGTTGGGTTGTTGGAGTTTTTTATAGTACTCCTAGAACCTTATATTTTAAGGGACCCATCTATGCTTGCTTTTTCCTAGTAATGAGAGTCAAAGGGAGAATGTGTGTATCAAAAAATATACTATAAAACCTTGATCTATATAGCAACTTTTTCTTTTGGTCCAAAGAAATAGCTGTCACCAGTTAACACTGCCTTTTAAACAAAGTTTCAATAATTGTTTGAAAGATAATTACAGTTTTCAAAGGGTAAACAGTTTTCTTGTTATTAAGAATGTGATTTTTGAAAAACCTGGCACATTGGAGAACTATTATATATAGTGTATATACCTATATAGTGTGTATGTGTATATGTATATATATATATACACTATATATATAGTTCAGCCTGCTATTTCTTGTGTATTTTGAAATGAGTTTTTATGGAAGGTTGAGCCTTAACAGCTATGGGTCTGTGCTGTAGAGAAATAAGAGCTATATGTTTTTGATAATTCTTATTTCGCCTAGTGCATATACATTAAAAATCTGAAATTTTCAGTGAATTAACCCTAAGTGAAAAATTACATTAATTTTTCTCACATATATATAAAATTGCATTTTAGGTGACAAATTCTGTTGTACCTCTTTGTTCTCAGCACCACATTTCCCTGCCTATTCCGTCCTCCCTTGAATAAAACTAATAGGAATATGTACAGCATAAGCCTACATTAAATGAACATGGAGAACAAAATTGTAAGAGGCTCCCATTCCTTTAGTGACTATTTTACTCAGATTTTTCAGATTGCCCGAGAATTTAATTTTATAAATATTGTAATGCAATAGTAAAAATCATCTGAGAATGGGCTCTACCTTTGGAAATATGCCTTTTACCAAATTCTGCAGAGATTAAAGTTGGAGTAGCATAGTTTTCTGTAGATGGGATAATGACTGCCAAACTTTGAGAAGGAAGATCTGAACCTCAGAATATCTGCTGGTGTTTTTGATTTTCAAAATGAGGAAAGAGAACCCTCATGCATCAATATATTGAGCTTTAAAGAACCACAGTAAACTTTGCATTCTGGAAGTTTATTCCTGTGATAGTCAGCCCATTGCAATAATCAATATGTTGTCAGTCAGACCCTGGGTGTCCTCCAGGCTTTTGTGTAATGTCTATTTAGTAGACATGGAAAATGTGGGGATCCATGGGAGTTTTGCCTCAGACCATGGAGTAACTCTTTTAGCCTGTGGTGAATTCTCCTTTTTATTGCAGAGACTGACTGGACTCCTTGGAAGATGTAAAGATATTTTTACTGGGGTTTGGCCTTCTTTGTAAGACGAGGCTTTTTAGCCAAAATGGATTAAATCCTGTCTCCTTTGCCTCTTTCCCCAGGTAAGTGTATGGATATCTAACTTCCCTACTCATCCAGTTATCAGAGGAGGAGGCTGAGAATTTTTCAAGGAAATCTTCCCAGTATTTCCAATCCAGAGGGTTTCCTCAGTGTTGTGGGAACTTTTCTTACTCATTTAACATTATAGTTAAAAGTTAAGGAAGTAGTAACATCCTCATTTACCTATTCTGCTATCCTAGAGGCTCAGTTTCTTCTTGCCCACCTTATTGCAGACTTTCAGCAGGAGATGTTAAAGTACTTTAATAAGTATTAATTAAACACGCCTCACACTTTTATTTCAAGTCTAGGGAAGATAAAACAAGCTATCAGTGAAATTTGCACAAAGAATTCAAGTAAAAATGCCTGAATGAAATGTTAGATACCTTATTTAGTATTCTTGTATTGGAAGAGTTTTCAATAATATATCTGTAAATGTTCAAGGCAAAAGCAAGGGAACACTGACATCAATCAATATTTCAGAATTATATTTCATAGGGTTTATGGTATTTATCTGTTTATGTTTTGCTTTTTCTATTTAATTGTTCATCTGTACTTTTTTTCTGGCAAGTCAAATTAATTATTCTTCATAGATTCTCAAGATGCATTGCACTATGTATTTGTTATACTACTGACCATGATTAATGACCAAAAACAATCTGAATATCTAATTTTTAACAATCATGATAAATTGTAGCCTATCATGACAACTTAATATGCTTCCCATGCAAGATCTAAGTGAAAAAAAATTATATCATAATTAGGAAGCACAAGAATACTTTGCCAAAATAAAATTTGCACATCCATGCTTTTGCTGAAAGGGTTTTATAATAAGCACATCAACCTAGCTGTTCTGTTCCATTCTTATGGGAATATGGGTCATGAGCTTTACCACAGTGCATCTCATACTGATGGAGGGTCTTTTTGCAAACTTTTTGATTGCAGTCTTGAGAACTCGTGAAATAGGTCAGATAAAACAGCAAGGTGAAACTGCAAGACTCCTCACGTGGTCTCTATTTTTTATGGGATGCATCCCAGTCCCACTGCTCTTGGGCTGTGGCTGTGCACTGCCCAGTGCCCGGAATGTCTCAGCTAAAGAAATGTACCATACTGAAAGCTGGTGACAAACATCACTCCACTCTTTTTCTCCTTTTTTTCACACACGGGAAGGCTGTGGGCACGCAGGCTTACAGAGGAGCTTGCAGCAGTTCCTAACACAGTCTCTGCCATGGGTGACTGAGATATCGAGCACCACGCCATCAAGTTCTATAAACTTGGCCTCTCCGAATGTCACATTTTGTGTGACACCTTTTCATGCTTAGTTTCTTCCTCCTCCGGTGCCTTCCCTGGTCCTGCTGCCTTTCATCACCGTCTGGGTGACAGTGCAAGGTGAGAGCACAGAGCCATCAATCCCAGTCCCATGTCACATGTAGCTACACCTGTGGCAGAGGGAATGTTTAGCAGATCCCTTGCGGTTTACCAGTTGATTTTAATTTTTAAACAACACCATGAAAAGACAGTAATGAAAATGGTAAGTGATGTTTTTTTTATTTTAATTGCTACGACATTTCTTGTTTCTCTACTTGCATTTGTCAGATCATTCCTAAGTTAGCATCTTGCACTTGGCAGAGTTTTCTCAACTGATGCTTGAATTTATAGTTCTAATTTTAATTTTACTGACTGAACTTCATTTCTTAGTCTTTTAGAGATTCTCTTCTTGCTCTAGAAATCTTTAGAGATTTTCAGACTGTGAAATATAGTATAATTTTCCTCAGAATTTAATTGCTGTTCAGATGAACCTTAAAATATCCAAGCAGAATTTCTACATGCAATATCTGGAGGGATAAGTGATTTCAGCTTTGAACGAGGCACAAGAATGGATTACCTTTCAGGATTTTAAATGAAGCAACATGCAGCAGAAACTCCTAATCAATGAGTTGTTTAATCAGCTGGAGAAGTAGTTATGAATACCAGGGTTTCTGTTATAAACTTACATAATTATTAGTGATATTTTAATTTTTTTTTATTTTTACTAATTATGGAGGATTTTTTGATTTTTTTTTTTTTTTCCTTGAAAAGCACATCTCTCCGGACAACAAACTGCTGCTTGGTTGCGTAGTGAAATCAGGTGGAATAGTGTGTTTATGATAAATAACCAAAGGAGAATAACTCTGTTTGTAAAATTCTGAAAAAATTCTTCTCCTACTATTTATAATGCTCTCCCCATTCCTGTTTAACATTGCCCATTGTTTGAAAAAATTATTTAGTTATTTTCTTTTCACCTCTTTTTCAATTTATTGATGTTCTCCTTTTTAAAGGAGAATTAATTTTGTCTTACTCCTACTGTAAAAAAACTTTAAAGTTTTTCCTGTCTAGGGAAGATCAGCTGGGAAAACCCATGATTTACCTAGCATATGAAATGAAAATCACTGGCCACAAAGATGGCAAAAGCATCTTGTTCAGCAGCATGGAAGCTTATGCAAAGGCAAAAACATTATAATAATGGCAGATTTAATAATTGAAATGTCAGAAATGGGAAAATCATAGGCCTATTGAAAATGAGAGAATCTAAAATATTATTTGCATGATGATTTAGCCACAAGCTATAAAAGCTGTCATACATCTGGGAATTGCACTTGAAATACATGTAATTTTTTGCTTCTATCTGCATCAGGACTGCTTTTACAGAGCTGTTACTGATATTTTAGTGTAAATGCAGTTTGAAAATCTCAGTTGAGATTCCATGTCCATATTAAATACAAATGGGAAAATAATAAATTTTATATGATTAATGAACAAAACACTAATCTCTTTTGCCCTCTTCCTTTGGTGGTTGTTTTATCTAATAGCATGACCATTAAATTGAGCCTTCACACTTTCTGACATTTTTTCTGAGCTACTATACACTTTCAATATTATGAATGTGTTAATGTAAATGAAAATTGTGTATCTTTATTAGAAGTACAGTGCCAGAACCAGAGGTATTTAAGTTTAGCCACAGTCACTCAGAACTCCTGGTTCAGCTCTATAGCTGTCTGCTGATCTTTGGCCTTTTCTCTTCTTGACCTAAGTTGACCCTGGGAAATAAGGCTGTCCAGGAAAGTCTGTGTTGAGGGCATTCTGTTGAATCTCTCGTACTTTTGGTAAATAACACCAGAAATGCTATAAACATGTTGACTCCAACAGTAAGAAAACAGTAGAAAATTAAATAAACTGTTTATCCACAATTTCTCCATATGCCTGGTCAGAATCACCTCTCTCTTTGCAATGTAAGGTTATTTTGTGGAATTATTGTGTATTATGACTCAGTTGTGTATTCAAAATTGTGACCATCCTCCATTAAGCATTAATCATAATAAGTGATGTTCAAAGAGCCAGATCAATTCATTCAACCATTTTCAACTTTGAAACTCCCTGACTTGGATCATTTTCTATATAATCTATGATCAGCAGACAGTGAAAGAGAGAAGGAACTCTGTGGGATGAACACCAGAACTGTTGGATTTCCCTTCAAAACTGACTGTGCAGAGTTGAGTGTTTGTTATTGGGTGTATGAGGCCTGACTGCAAGAGCCTCAGGCTGATGCTTTCATGCAGACAAATGAAGATGTTCTTGCTGGAAAATATTGGAGATTTCACTGGAGACAGTGAGACAAACTGGGAGGGAGAATGGCAGAGTTGCAGCAGAATTGCATGCTGTTTGAATGACCAAGTCGAGATGTCTCCAGCCAAACCCACAGAAGATGGGTAGAAGCGTATAAAGGTGTGAAGTTCCTAGGGACATAGGAAAAGTTATGTAGATATTTCTTCTTTCTGCCTCTGAAAAGCAGTTGCTAAAGCAGAAAACAATCCCACTTTAAAAAGAAATGATTGAGAGAGAATAGATTTGTTTTCTTTAGTCGTCTCCTGTCAATCAGCTTTTGAATAGCCTGTGTTTAAAAAGCCTGTGTCGATCAATTTTCTTGTTTCTTTCTGTGATTTGAAAAACCAACAAGTTAGAATTGTGAAGCTTTTTGATATGTCTCTTTCCAAGAACTGTTCTACCTCAAAGCTTCTTCTAAATTGGGATCCCACTAGAGTAAACCTTGAAGAATTTGCAAACCGATAGTAATGCCACAATTGATCCATTGTTTATAAAATTTTCCGTGCCTTAAGCCTTCTATACAAAAAGAAATTCAATAAATGTTCTTTTTCCTATAATCCTACCATTGGTAACTTGCTGAAAACAGAATTTTGAAGTACATAAGGAAAGTAACTTATGGATTATGTGAACGTTAGAGAAATAAAACGTCCCTCTTCTCTTGGGACTTGTTATTCAGTCCTAAACAGCTAATGATGAATTTGGGTATTTGACAGCGCAATGAAGTCAACATTTAGTTAGGATGGCTAGATGCTAAAAAGCTGCCCACACTGTTTTAATCCAAATGATTGGAACAAAGCATTCATAGGATGCCTTGGATCTCTCAAACATTAGATGCTAGAGGGAATTGAAAAAACTTTTTATGTACAAGGGAGTGGATGGATCACATCACATTCAAATATTCATGAATGAACAATGCTTGGCTAATTCCAGAGGAACAAAAATAAGTGAGTTTATTCATCTTTTCACATTATAATCTCATTATGTGGAAGTGCTTTTATATCTTTTAAATTTTTTCTTTTGTTTGTTTATTGCAGGAGGACTTCTAAGGTGTCTGCAAGTGTCTGTTTTGCTGTTAAATTTAATGGGCTCCAGCTGTGCAATGGTATTATCAGTAAGAAAGAAAAAATCACTGGAAAAAAAACAGGAAAGCAGGATACTTTTTATGGGTTGTTTGCTTATTGGGAGGATGCATGGCTGCAGTGATAGGTGTGTGTGGGGATTTTTAAAGAGCACTGAAAGCGTACTTAGTGACATAGGCATGCAGTGTAATTTCGCTAACCTGAGACGCTACAGTGACGCGATTAAAGATCTGAGGTGGAGTGACTGTTCACAGCTGAGTATCTTTTCACACATTCTTTGTCTGAAAAGGAATTCAGAATCATGTTTTTCTACACGTTGGATAACTTGTTTATCGGAAGCTTTTCAGACAGAAAGCCCTTCAGTCCCTATTCATGGAGCTACAGGTATTTTCCTCTGCCGCCCTTGTGCCACAACCACCTCTTGTTTGCATCGCTGTTTGCAGAGCTGCATCCCTTGCCGCGCTGCATCAGCACTGCTGGCTACCTAAGCATCAAACCTCATCTCCTGTTGCTTCCTGTGCGTCTTATCCCTCAATTTCTGAGATATTTTAGGAACAGTAAACAATGATTCGGTTACTGTTGTTATTACGTCCCCCTTTGCTGCTCCCTTGCCTTGTCTCTCATTCTCCAAGTGTTTGAAAAGCTGATGGTTTAGGAAAGCTACTGATTGCTGATCTTCTAAAGAAGTCAGAGCCTTCCTAGCCTTTTTGATAATGACCCAAAATGCAAGCTCCTTTCCTTTTGCCTTTGGTCTAAACATGGTTCATTTCTTCTACCTTACTGATTGATTAAGTTGATCTTGCTCAGGCTGAATACAACCAAGTGAATAAGGCCTTGTTTACAACTTGGAAGTACCATGAAATACATATGTTTGATTATTTTTCTTTTTTTTTTTTTTTTTTTCTCCAGACCACCACTATTACATTCAAAGTGAGCAGTCTAAGAAATTGAAATTATATATGGAAAGCAAAGATGCCATGGAGAGCTCTGCCTCCAGACGCAGTTCCAACCCTGGACAGAAAGTGATGCTGCAGTACAGAACTGGGCCAGAATTTGGTAGATCAGCAGTTTCTCCTGTAGGTGGGCAAGGCCAAATATATACCTCTGCACCTCTGCTTGAGTGGTGACTTCAGGTCTGGAGTTAGAGCCATGCGTGACACGCAGCCTCGGGTGACATCCCCACGGGACTGGTGCCTGGTGGTTTGCACTTTTGACATCTTTGTATCCAGTGCATTTTTTCCCACCCCTTTTTTCACTGTCTCTGTCTGGTTTGGTTTAAAACCACTTCAGTGGTGAGATGTGAGACTAAGATTAATAAGCATGTTAAACTTATATTTAAAAATTGATTTTGCCTGGAATTATAAATACCTAGTACATTAGCCAAAGTACCACAAATTTCATTTAAATGTTCTCTTTTGTGTGTAATGATGTGATTTGAATTTACTTTTTAAGAAATACTCATCATGAATGTAAAATGTTCATCTTCAAAATCAACGCAAAAAAGATCCATTATTTCAATATGTTTTCTATCTTTCAGCTGTAATTTCTGGTTATTTTTAATGCTTAATCCATCATTTTATGACCTTCACCATGGGAAAGGTAAATGTAAATCTTTCCAATAATAAAGCAACAAATGGAATGAAAATGAAGAGTGTTTTTTAAATAAAAATACTAAAAATTAGAACACAGAATTCAAGGTAAAGCTGTGCTCTTCAGAAGGCTGTCTGTTGACTTTATTATTCATTTATATATGGAATTATTCATTCTATATACTTATATTTGGGGATAGGTAAAGAAGACCACCTTAAGTTTTTTAAACTGTGTCAAGGGAAAAGTTGCAAACCCATATGAAATTTTGATTTATTGGTTTTTTTCTATAACCTTAAACCCAATTTTTTTTTTCCAGTGCAAGCAGAAGCGGAGGGTTATGGGTTGTGAGGAGGGAGAAGTAAAGACCATCATTCATCTCAAAAATCCACCTCACGTATCTCAACAAGGTGAGATTCCTTTTTGCTCCTTTCTTCTTGTGCCTCTGTAGTGCCTTTGGCAATTTTGTTCCTAGCTGCTTTTTCTGCCTCTTCCTCACTTTGCGAGGTGAGAAGTGGCAGATGACTCTTGGCTGTCCCTGGCTGGCTGGTGAAGCCACTTTCCTTAGCGTGGAGCTGAGGGCAGGAGGCTGGGCCTGCACAAGGGTTTTTAAGGGCTGCTAATTCATCATTGGGATCTCTCAAGCAGCACAGGCTCTGTATTTCATTGCCACACATGGTCTAGTTGTTGTTGATTTTTGAGACAGCAAACTTTGGTACATAAACAGTATGTTACCCTTATAGCAAAGATGGTAAACAGATTTTCCCTGTCTGCCTGGCATCCAGGAAATGTGACATGGATTTTTTAGCTGTGGATATATTTTTGGCAGGTTTTGTCTGGTTAAAGGACTTCTAAATCGCTGAATGGCATAGTGGGGAGGTGTGCCTCCATGATTTCCATGGCAATAAAACCTGCACGTGGTTTTCAGACTAAAGTTCCTCTCATCTTTGGCATTAGTGCAATACTGTTTTTTCAGCAGGGACCTTGGCCAATCATGTTTAGAAAGGATGAGGTCTCCCCACACTCATAGTTTAACCATTTGTGATGGTGAGTGCTGTTTGAAAGTGATGGTACACCAACATTGCCCAATTAGAAATAATTGGAGATTATTTATTTTTTCTACATATGGAAAAGGAAAGATGAAACGATTTTTCGGATAAAATCCAGGACAGCACATTTTGGTTTTGACCTGCCAGAAATGTTCCTTTCTGGCTTTGCTTTAGTGCTTGTAACTCTGATTCCTTTTCCAGTCAGTGCTTCTGCTGGTCTCTAATGAGGGTGCAGAAGGAGTGTGCATATACATATATATATATAAAACTATAATCCTGTTTGCTCACAGCAGATGTATTTCACTGAAATACCTTCACATACGCAGGACATCTTTCTAACTTTAGGCACAGTCTTGCGTAGCACTCAGGGAATCATACCAGATCTTAATCATAAATAACGAATTACTTTTTAATCCCATTATGCTTTCTTTTGTTCTTATCTGCAGTTTATTGAATTAGTAGGAGTTAGTCCAAATACACAAACTGAACGAAAACTGGTGAAAGTGAGAAGCCTGTTGACTTTTTTCGATTCTGTATTTGAGTGACATTAATGTATAACAAGGGACATGTTTCTCAGCAAGCCTGGTCTATAAAATAAATTCTCTTTGAGTAACAGGAATAACTTAATTTAGTTTTAGATGTGTGACGATGCCTATGTCTCAGATGAAATCCCCCCGGAACAGTGTACTCAGCTAACACTGAATTTGGGCTGAGATTGCATAATATACATTTTGTTTAAAATAAGACTAAAAAAATTGTGTCATAAAAGGCAAAACACTGTTTTCACTGAGGTTTAAAGGTCTGTATTGCCTTTGTAGCTAGGGAAAACAAGAAAATAGTTCATTCTGATATTCATTCACCCTTTTCCCCCCAGAGGATCCAATATGACCCTTGTGGAAGCCCATGTCACAAGTGATCTTATAGAAGGCTTTCTAGTATCTGTTCCCTGATTCTTACACTTTCTCATTTAGCATATTAATGCCATTGGATAGAGTAAATTTAATATCTATATATTTCCCAAAGTATCTGATTAACGTAATAAGTGCACTTTGTTTCTTGTTACTTATTTTTTACATAGCCCTAAAATGCCAATTGCCATAACAGCAAATGCCGCTTTAATTATCTGTTTCTTTAATTAATTTCCTTTCTCTGTCTGCATATACACTACCAGTGTTTTTCTGTGAAGACTGTCACAGGTGGAAATGAGATGACACAGTGGTTTGTCTTAGGTGGAAATTAGATGATATCATGGTTCTCACTACTCATATGGGTTAAGAGGAGGAGTTAATCACTCTCATACCATCTCTGAAATAACAGTAGAAAATTTCTAAGTCCAAATTAGTTGTGTGGTATAAAAAGTAAGAGAGAAAAAGAAAAGACAGAAAAGCTAGGCTGAAACAAGTATTTTATGATAATTCACTTGAGTAACTAATAGTCTGAAAGAGAAGGAAAACAAGAAATCAGCTAAGGGTCAAATAGAGATTTCAGACAGAAAATTAAAACAGACGCAACTGTTGTAGCCTGATGGGGGAAAAAAGACACCAACCCAAAATATTTAAATACTGTTAAAATAAATATCCATTTCCTCCTACACAGTTCGGTATGTAAAGTTCTGTACTTCATGTACTCTGTATTATCCCCATGTTGAAGCTAAATATCTTGCAATAGCGGAAGTTGTAGATAAAATTTTTTTAATAAAACTGGTTTAGCTCTCATGGAATTATATTACGTGTGCTCACAGAGTCATTGATAATATCTCAGCTATTGGAGAAATCACTTTTCAAATTTTAGAAGTTTCATCTTCATTTTCCAGTATCAGCTCCTATATTCAAAAATTTTCAAACTGTAAAAAGAATTGGGTTAGCTTCGTTACACTTTTCCATATTTGAGATTTTTCAAAGGATGATCCAGTGAATGTTTTTAAACTTCCTGGTATACAAAAAACACTGACTGGCACAAGCATTTTTAGTAAGGAACCATGGCTTAGAATGGTCTGTCTTTTAGATAACAGTTCCATGATATTCAGAGATGACTCTTTGGGCAGTAGGACTCATCAGCTGCAAGTGGAAGGCACCAAACTTTGATAGATGCTTTCCGTGGTTAGCCATATGCATACAAATTTGAGCAGGTGGTTTTATTCGGGTTGAATACAAATTTTATTGAATAAAGGTGAAATTTTCTTCACCCACATAAATCATAAGAATAAAGCAATGGATGGATGAAGGCAGGATGTCATGAAGTGCATGCCCTTGCCTCTGCACCTGGGCTACCTCCTAATAATGTCACAGTCACTCCACATTGCAGGAAAAATAAGTGCAAAGCGGGGTCTTGAATGTTCTGGTGGGGGCTGTATGAGACTTCAGCAACCCTCAGCAGGCACGGCCCTGCGTTCTCCTACTCGACAAGTCATCTGAAAAATATCTTTCATAATGACCCACGGATGCAACACTAACAGCCTAATTCCCAGCAACCTACTGAAGTATTTTAATTAGTGTGGAATGCTCACTTGTACTTTCAGTTATCCTTATTACCAACATCATAAGACAATAGAAATCAAGGAAAGAACATCATTTGGTATCTCTCATGTATGTCCTGAAGATGGCATGGTCCCATTATTGACTGCTAATTGGATTCACCGTTGTCTAAAGAGCTTCCCTATGTCCTTTCTTTCTTTTTTTTTCTATATAGTTATTTGGCACTAAAGAAGAGTTTATTAGAACCTGACCCTTTTCTTGACTTTTTTACAATGATGGTCTCAAATGAGGTTTCACAATTTTTTCTCTTTGCTCTGTTTCCTATTACTTAAGCCATCTACCATTCTATGTTGTTTCTAGCAGCAGAATATTTGGCAATATTGATCAATCTCTTGTATATTATCCTATATCACTTTTAGCTGAGGTATTTCTTTTTGATTTAGATGAACTAAAGTACTTTTCAAATCTTGCAAATCAAGGGCCAAATGCTAGAGAAAGAAGTTGTAGAGCAGTTCATAGGCAGGAGTGTTTCCATTATAGGTTGCAGTCACCTTGCCAGGGAGGTACCTAGAAATGATTTTGGGTAACCTGTTTAAGGGTAGTTCATTTATGAATTCACCGGTTGCATACTGAGTTACTTAGCAAGATGTTGCAATGCCACATGATGCTTTACCATGAAATATCAAGCATATTTTATTTGACTTTAATGTTTCAGTAGCTGTTTTACTGCATGAGACCGTATACCAGTAAACAACACAGCGAAATACTTAATAGTATGGCATTTTAAAAATTAAAATGAGTTTCTATGTATTCTCAGTATAAATATCTATTTCAAGAGGTTTTTCTATGGTTCGCCTTCATTATTTTCTCTTTGGCTCATGCCTTTTGAAGTAACAGTTCAGTTCCTGCAGGGCTACTTGTAAAAGGCTGTCATTATTTAGAATGGATCATTTAATTAACCTACCACAGAGTCTGTAAGAAAATTAATCAGTGTAGTTATAGTGCTTGTATGAGTCACAATTACTAGGCAGATAGGTTACTGCCCAATAGAGTTGCTGTAATCGAGCTGTACATAGGCTCAAAGAATTTAGGGACAAGCTTTGTTTACTCGTAATTACACCTAATGTCATTTAATCTAGACAGGCTACACCTTTTGTTGGTACTAATTAATTTGTCTAGTGGGTAAAATACTTCATTTTAATACCAGTGTGTGGCACTATCTGAGGGTAAACTGCCTGTCCTATGACTGGAAGGAATAATTACAGAGAAAATATATCAATTAAAATGAGCTTTATTAAACTATGTTTATATCATGAACACAGTTACCAAAACCTCCAAAGATCTCATCTGTATGCTTGACCTTGGGGCACTTAATAGAACAGCTTCAGTGACTCATACATTATGTTTCAATTGAATCATCAGTAAAACAAAGAGTATTGATCCTTCGTGTCACGGTCTAAAACCAGATACCTGCAGGACAGATTCTAAAAAAAAAATATTTTGTCTCATTTGATATGGTAAAATCAGATTTGTTATCCTTCCATAAAGACAAACTGATGTATAGTCGGACAAATAGAAAGGATTCTCCAGCAGTTAAAATAAATTGAGCTGTTGCACACCAGTCCTCAGTGTAGTTGCTGTTTCAAGTGTGGCTAGAGAGATTTTGTAAGACAATTAAAGTTCAGAGTCCTAATTTTGAAACAGCAAATAGCAAAACTTCAAGGTGCAAAACACTGGTAGAGTTCTACCAATGCATTTTTTTTTCCAAAACATGTGAAATAATAGTTTAATCTTCAGAAGTTTTGCTGCTTCTGGGGTTTAATTGGATTTCCCACACCAGCTCACAGGCCCTTTCTCCATTTCCAGAGGTGTGCAGAGGTCCATGGGGGGAACTCCAGGGGTGCTTTATCAGTAGGGGACTACCAGCAGACTCCAGGAAGCTCCCAGGAGAGTGTGCTCATGAGAGGCAAGCATGCACTTCTGTTTGAATATGTGTAACTGGAACATTGTGGTGTTGTAGAAGAGGGTCTAAACATCTTTAGCAGTTTATTGATTTCAGTATTTTTTATGCACCTGCTATTATGGTGTATCCTTTGCATACCTGATACTGGTTCTGGGCGTGTAGTTCAGTGATTACCAGTTAATTATCCACCCTTACAAAATGGATCCAACCCCCCGAGTTGGATAGGTTTTCCCTATTTTCCTATCACAGCAGACCTCTGTGCTGGATTTGCCTTCCATCAGCACATGGCTCCATCACTGCTTCAACAATGTTCACTGGAACAGCAGCACAGCATCACTGCTTAGCCTTTTCCAGGGCTGAAGGCAAATTACCATCCAACTTGGAACTGGAGCAATATGTACAGACTAGTACGGGATGCTGCACATCTTATGCTGCTGAGAATTCCGGTGCAGGTAATTAGGGAATTAAGATTACAAGCCTGAAGAGTTTAATGCGCTGGGTTTATGAAGCTGCATTTGACAACTGCTTTGTGTATTTGAATACTAGGGGGAAAAGAAGCCCAAATTAACAAGTTGCTGTTCAATCTTCAGTACAGATTTCCTTGAGTTTGAAAGCTGACATCAGCCTCTGGATATTGTGCATGTACTTATCCCATAACTGATAATGTTTGGTTTTGTATTTCACATCTTTTCTTGTGGAGTGTGAAGCCCCCAGGCTTTTGGTTAATAAAGGCTTGTATGCTGTAGTGAAAAATTACTTAACATGTTAAGTAACCTTCAGTCATCTAAAATTTGCATCCTCAGCAAAGAAAATTTGTTCCCATTTCTGGGATTCACATAACTGTGAACTGGGGTGAAAACAAATACATTTTTTGACACTTCAAAATAGATTATACACAATTTAGGGCTAAGAAGCATTTTCAGTACATTTCAATGATATCTGGTGTTTGCTTTTGCAATTTTAATGATTTATTATTTGATGATATTTTTGGAATTCTGACTTGAGCCAAAGAAAAATCTTTGAGGGTTAGGACTTAATGTCAGCACCAGCAAAATATTGGTAATTACAGCTAGAGGTTAAAAATTAATAGAGCTGATTTGTCACGGAATGTTTCTGATCAATCCAGTGGGCTCACCCTGATGTATGAAATTCTTTGTGGCTTTTCTGACAGGCCTGCATGAACTTTAAATACTCTTTCCTTTTCATTGCAGCATGTGTATCATACAAACCGGTAACATTCAAAATGGGGATCTACAATGCTAAGAGTTTTCAGGAAACAACTCATTTTTATGCATAGACTATAATTCAAGAGATTTTGTGTGGATGTTTTCTAAAAGTACAATTTTGTTAGCATTATATGAGGTATGCAATCTGAAAACTGAAGATTTATCAAAAAATAAGAGTATACGTAGGGGAAAAGTGATATATGGCATGAGAAGAAAAAGCATGTACTTACAGAAAGTAGAGAAATTGTTTATTTTTTAGAAGTTCATTGATTTTTAGATGGAATTGACTGAAAATGCTGTTTATGACTAAGAGAAAATATCCATTTTATTTTTAGGCCCTACATTATTTGTGGAGAAAACTGTTGTTTTCAGAACTTTACTATATTTGAGGACAAGAAACTATTCACATCAATAATATTTTTGTTTTCGTCTATTGCTTTATATTTCATGGAATCCAAAAGTCTCTTAAAATTATTTATAATATTTACCCTTTCAAACAGTTTACTGTCGATTTAAAAAAAATTATTTCAAAAAGACTAGCAGCTGATTTTACCTTAATCAGTTGGTCACCTAAAGCCACTATTAAATTTAAACAATAACTTTAAAGATTAATATTTTAATTTTTAGTAATATTTTAAATTTATTTATACATTACCATTTATTTTCCCTTAGTCTGCTCAACTATTTTGCTGTAATTACAGTAATTTTTGTCTATCAATATGATCATACCAATTTAGGAGGCCAAATCTTAATATTTGACCTTTTTTACCATGGAAATTGTACCCTGTTGGTGACAAACCCAATGTGCAATGTCATAGTGTAGATCACTGAGCCAAAACAAACCTCAAATGCCCATGGAAAATATCTCCTATTAAAGAGGTTCAGTTATGAAAGAAGTTTAAAGAGAATCATATAAATTCTGGTTTCTGCTAGAAAGTGATCAGAAGTGTAAGTAGCTCATATTTAGAACCTACTTCTAATACATTGTTCATATATATTCCTGTTCCTTATAAAAACTTACTCACACCAAGCCAAGTTTTAAATTTGGAAAATAAGGAGTTCCTAGAAATGCTTTGAATTTAAGGATTGAGAATTTCACAACACAAGGCACTTTCAAATCTTGCCCTTTTCATCCTGTTTTATAAACAGGCTTAGGCATTTTCTGGCTCATTTTCCCAACTTGTGAATCCCAATTCTGTGCTTATAAATAAGTACTTAACTGAATGGGGAACTTTATGTTCAATAAATGTACTGTTATTGATTCCCTTATCAGAACTTGATGTGGATTGAAAACACCCCACAATATGGTTTGGTCTTACGATTTGTCTATGCGGTGCATTGCTAGATGCCTAAAAGTAATTTTGACATGTTGAAATAGCTTTATTTTAAAACACAAGAACTGGAGGAACAAACAGGCTGAACAAAATACCCCAACTGTTAAAATTCAAGTTTTCTGATGAAGTATTCCATACAATGGAATTTTGCCATTCTTATCTTAGAATTCATTGAATCCAAGTTAGGATCATCTGAAACTAGAGCTCAGCTTCCAGTTTTACACTGCATTAGTTTAGATTCCGTATATTACTGTTTTTTCATGTTCTACTTTGCTAGATTGAAGGATCGTCCTAACCAGGGATTTACAGAAGCAGAGTCCTTTTAACTTGAGGACAAACATGATTTTCAGAGATCAGCTCATTGTTGAAGCATGCTTTCTTTTTGCTCTTCAGCTTTTTTTGCTCTTTCGGAAGTGCAGGCAGAGGAAATGGACACAGCACTTTCCTCATCAGTGCTGCTCAGAGGTGCCTCCTCAGAGCACAGTGTTCTGCTTGTACACCTGGAAAATGTTAGGGTCACAGGGTCATATCCGACATTGACAGGAATTCTTTACAGGGGTATTCTTTTCTAAAATACTCTCTTTTAACATGACAAGACTTCCATGAATTTTCTGTCTTGCTTAATTTTAAATGTGCGCTCACATATTTCCCTACAGCGTGGAATAGATTTAGCAGCGCAACAAAGCCCCCTCTGTTATCACACCGTAGCATCTCAGGCACATTTTATGCAGTGAGTGAGAGACCTCTGTTTTCAGAGCCATCACAGAGAAGTAGACTAGCAAAAGTTTGGGGAAGGAATACCTCAAGGATGTGTTTTCTTGTTGTTTTGTTCTTCTATCTCATTGCTACTTTTTTTTTTTTTTCATTAGATCCTGTTAGATCCAATAGCTGATAATGGATAGAATGGCATTGTGTTCTCAACATCACTATGGAAATAAAATGAATCTAGAAAATATTTTCTTCAGTCCAAAGGAAAGCTAAGTGTATTAATTTTCCACTTAAATCACAAATCAAATTTTGTATTGTAGCTTCAACTGATTGCTTCAGGAGTGAAATAGTTTTTCAGGAATAATCTACTTAAGGTTATAGGCGATGTTGCAATCTACAGCAAGAACTTAGAAAGTTTTTACTTTATGAAAGCATACATAGTTTATTGTTGAAAAAGGATGAGTCAACTATCTGGAAGAAACAGCAGTGGTTGCAGGAAGGACAAGCTTCATAGAAACAAATGTATATATGGTAGCACAGGCTTTTGGTGTTTTAGAACTGATACCCCACTGATAAGGTGTCCCTTCTGTGATCAACCATTGCAGGAGCAGAAGAGCTAAAATTCCTCATGCAAGGTTAAACCTTGCGTGCATCTCACAAATGAAGCTGCTAAGTTAGGATTTTTCATTACGTGACCAGCTCTGAGGAGGTGCTTCTAACCAGAGTTTACAATTTTGGAAGTTTCCTATGCTGTCAAACAGTATGGGCAGACTAGCAGGATGTCACACATAATTTTAACATTTTCCAACCAATTCAGAATCTGAAACATTCACAGAGTAACTCACTCTGCTGTTATTTCACTGAAATGTACATACTGATAGAGAGATAGCTACATTATTCTTCCCTGGAGGTTGTCCGGCAAAAATTTGCTCATGGTCTTCCTTCTTTTCCTTGGTACTGTTCCTTCCTTGACATCTGTAATTCTGCTACCAAAAATACATACATTTTCAGGTACATGAACTGCAGTAGAGTGGTCAGATTTTACTGTTCCTTGTTTAAAGAATTAAGTATCTGTCCAGTCTGGTTATAGTCTTCTAGTTTATCCACTTGGTAAATAAACTGGCAAGGTCACAGAATCCCCATAACAAAGAACACAAAATTAAAATAGCAAATCAGATTTAGGCTGCTTTACTTCCTTTGAGAAAAACTGCCTGGCCTTTTCCACTTAGGTATGGAATATTCACTGTGGCTGATATTTGCTTTTGTTGATTTGCTTACAGATTATGTTCTATTCTATGGAATTCAAAAGAAAGTCAACACCGAATTCTCTGGGTATACACAGTTGTGAATTCAGTCTTTGTCATGAAAACTTAGTCCCATGTCCAAAGAGTTTGGAGCATCCCACAAGCATGAGTTCTGTAGCATCAAACTAACTTAACATTGCAGGACTTGACCCTGAAAGATTTGTTGATGCAAATAATTTCTCGTCCCAGTAGTTTGTATCCTGGAAATAAAAGTGTTCAAAAGATGCTGCTTGGGCTTTTGGTAGGGTGTTTTGTCAGTTTGGTGAGAAATGGCTAATTTTTGATGGGCTGCCAGATCATCCAAAAATGCACAAAGTGACTGGAAGGTCAAATATGAAGGTACAGTAAAAGAAGTAAAAGAAGAAAAAAAAAAAATCCTCAACAATGAGAAGTGTCCAAATAAAACAAGAAGATAGACGTCATAAATCAGACATCACCGTTGCCCTGAAGTCAGTAGCTGTCAAAAAATTTTTCCTTAACCAGAAAAATGCTCTGAATTTGTCAGTGCCCTCCATGTGTGGACCAAATGCTTCTCAGGGAAAGGAACAACCAGTAGCCTAAGAGGCTCCAAGCAGAAACTGTGAGAAACAAGCCACAATTTTGCCTGTGGATCTTACCAAGAAGAGCATTTTCGTAGAATCATATAATGTCTTGGATTGGAAGAAACCTTAAAGAAAATCTATTTTAAAGTTCTTTACTAAGAGCTGGCTGCAATTTTCCTAATAAAAAAGGTTTTCTTTTTTTAAATGCTAATTTGGTATGCTAATTTGTTACGAATGTCCTGAATCATCCTGTTAAATGGAATCTTTTGTGAATTTAGGAGCAGCAGAGCTTTGCCAATTGATCAACAGCTTTCTTAAATTTGCACTTTTACTGCTGCTTGTAGTTAAGAATTAGCTGAACAAAATGATAACGAGAAGAATGAAACACTGTATCTGAAATATAACAAAAGTGATTTAGCTAAATCACGTTGATTTTTTTTTTGGCCAGCTGGGAATCTTAAAGTGGTGTGTAGGGACAGGAACTTTCCAGTGAAAAATTTGAGGCATTATGTTAACTCTGCAAACCTTGCCTTCCTTCTCTTGCAAGTGCTCTCATGCAATAGACTGCCCATTTCTACTCTCCCAAAGTGCTGCTTCTTTTAATCTTATCCTTCAGAGGTTTTAATGCATATAAGAGAGTGTCAAATTTAGAGTCTACTGCTTGCTGGCTGTCATCTGAATGAGCTTCACAGATCATTCCTTTTTTTTTTTCTTTTAGCAGCTGAGGAAATGTGAGAAGATTCAAGCGACTACTGACATCCTTTCAATTTGCCTTAGTCTCGACAGGGTTTTCTTTTGTTGCTTCTTAAGTTCAGCAGAGCAAGCAGAGAATGGGGAAGCACACTGTGCACTTGAAGCCACAAGACATGTGGGAGAGAGGAGGGGAAAATTGTAGGAAGAAGGCTTCAGAGACATCGGTACAATGCATGAGAGAGACATCCAAACATGGAAATTGTGTGTAACTGGTGAGCTGCTGCTGCTCTGTTGTCTCCGTCTCCTCAGAGCAGTTATGTTCCTTTAATCCACGGTGCCTTTGAAGCGCTGACTGTCCTCCAGCTGACCACTCTGCTCTGTTATCTACATTGAAGTCCTGACTAGAACTGCAGCTCAAGTTTTGAAAGAGTACTGTGGAAGTGTAAGGAAGATCCTAGTCTTAATTTAAATGCTAGGAGCAGGGCAGCTTGTAAGCTCATGGGTAGAATCAGATTTTCTACAGGAATACATTACAGAGAAAACTGCATTTTTGCCCCTAGTTCTTTCATTCTTTTGCTTATAACTTGCCTATTTTCAACCAGAAATTTTAGTATTGAAAGTCAAAGACAATGTCCAGAATTTATAATTTTGTTATTTAAGGATGGTTGCTAAAATAACCTTTCTAATATTATTGAAAGACGAGGACCCATATTTGCTGTGATTCCTCTGAGTTCTTTTTATTCATATACATTTTCGTCTTAATGTTGCATTCACTTTGAAAACATATTTTTCCCAAATATAATTGAAAGCAGCATCACTGAAATTTGCTGTCAAGGAGTTGTGAGTAAATCTACCCTAAAATATAATGCATCTCTGAGTTCTAAGCCCTTGAGGTATTTGGGAAGACTATTGTCCCCTTCAGTGTGTTAGGGCCACATCCTTTTTTGGTAACTGAAGGTAAACTTATTTCTGACTTTTCACATTACTTCATTGCAGTAACAAACAAAATCCTCTCCCTTACCACTTAGGATCCTTCTATTGTAACAGGATGGAGCAGTCAGGCAGGAGATGGTGACACAAATGACTAGTCATTGAGTTCAGCAATCATTTATTTATTATGCTCTAAGTATTTACAGAAGCCCTATCTGATTTATATAAAACTTCAAATGTACACTTTTTTATGAGATTTTTCTGGTTGTAAATTCCATATTCCTCTGAGTGTGTTTTCATTTTTAATTTACTACATCCCCCCAAGGCTTTCCTTTAACTAGTTTGCTTGTTGTAAATTCAGCAGTGATATTCTTTAAATAAACAGAAGCACGGAACATAATTTCCTGGTAACACTGTTTAGAAAATGGATCAGAATAAGGCCCCAAAGCTATTCTGATGATGAATTAATTATAAGATTCCAAGAAAAACACGGCATTGACATTTTACAAGTTTTGGCATGCAGCCTTGTATAATGTTGCGCACTTAATAAAGTTGTTTTGACACTTATAGTACAAACAAAGACTTAAGTCTCGAAGAATCAAAAAGTATTTCAGCATAATGTAAACTTAAAGGGTAACCTTCTGGACCAAGTTTTCCATCTAAATTGTGGAAATCTATATTATGCAAATGGAACAAAAGAATGGCTGTTAAAATGCTGAGCCTATATTTCAGTATCTCGACTGGCATTTTGTGTATAAAGTTTCAACCGCTTTTTCTGTAATGGTGAACGCTTTTTGGCCTTTCATGATAGGAATGATCAAGATAAAAACTTAGACTGGTAAACGTTTTTCCTTCATACTATTTCAGCAAGAGTTTGTTTTTTTTTCTTCTTTACAGTTATGCATTTTCAAGTAATCTGTCTATAAACACCCATATACTTCTATGTTTCCAGCTGAGAACTTCACCAATATATAAAAGTCAAAATTCCTGTAAAACCGAGGTAAGGTATGCCTATTTTACAGTTTGGTAACTGAGACAAGTATACCCAAACTTGGTAGAGGAATGAAATTCACATTCCAATTAATAGAAATTAGACCTCTAAGAAACCTTTCAATATTTCACCAAAAGAAATAAAGCTGCTGAAAGGCAGAACAGAAAATGCAAATGAATTGCTGTGTAGTTTTGTTTCCTTGCTTTCTCCTTTCTCTGAAAGAAGCAAGCTGGAGCAGTCACAGCTATTTTTGCCACTTTTGTTGGAATGGGAAACATTTCTCAATCTTTCTCAAGTTGTGGGAGCTGCACAAGTTCATTACCCTTTAACTTTGCCTGACTTAAATAGCTCTTCTGAGATCAGGAACAGGATCTACCAGGAAGGTTGCTGTGATATGCTGCGGTCAGTTTTCATGTTAATTTATTTAATCCTGTCTTGATTTTTTTGCACTGGATTTGGTGCTCCACAGCCTAAAAATCTTGACCTGTCAAGAGACTGTCAGAGAAATCCTGGACTTGCTGAAGTCTTTGTGACATGAATCACTCAAGTGTGACTGTGTAGCACCTGTCTAATCCTCACTCATATTCATCATAAGAAAGGGGGCTTTAAAGTAACTCAATAGTCTGGTGTTTCTGCATTTAGCCCTGGCCAAGGAAGTGCCCCAGAGTGTGAAGAATAAAAATTAATTTTCTAAATTGTTCAATAATTTTATAAAATAGAAATGGTGTAATGACCAGGGTTTCAGTTAGTTCTTGTTTTAATTTGACTGCTTTATCCAGCTCTGTTATTACTTAACCTTGGAAATTACCTTAATTCTGATGAAGGTGTTTTTTAGTCATAACATTTCCTACAGAAAATACATTATGTATTCAGTTGGTATACGAATTATCTGGCTAAGGAATTTCCTTGCAGATAAAGAAATATATTATAGACTCACAGAATCGGAGAATCAACTAGGTTGGAAAAGATCTTTCAGGGTCCAACCTACGGCTTAACACCACCTTGTCAACTAAACCATGGCACTGAGTGCCATATCCAGTCTTAAACATCTCCAGGGATGGTGACTCTACCACCTCCCTGGGCAGCCCATTCCAATGCCCAATCACTGTTTTTGTGAAAAAATTCTTCGTAATGTCCAGCCTAAACCTCCCCTGGTGCAGCTTAATCCTGTGTCCCCTTGTCCTGTCAGTGGTTGCCTGGGAGAAGAGATCGACCTCAGCTGGCCACAGCCTCCTTTCAGGGATTTGTAGGGAGGGATGAGGTCTCCCCTGAGCCTCCTCCTCTCCAGGCTAACACCCCCAGCTCCCTCAGCTGCTCCTCACTGGACTTGTGCTCCAGACCCTTCCCAGCCTTGCTGTCCTTCTCTGGACACGCTCCAGCATCTCAGCATCCTTCCTGAACGGAGGGGCCCAGAGCTGGCACAGCACTCGAGGTGTGCCCTCCCCAGTGCTGAGTGCAGGGCAGGAATCAGTCCCTGCTCCTGCTGCCACACTATTCCTGATGACTGATTATGACACCCCGTGCAGAAATTATTAATTGTTAATTATTATCTTTTCCCTCTTGGATGCTGGAGAACTCGGTCTTAAGTCAGAGTAGGAGAAACTCCCATAGACCAAGGACGCAGATATGTTTGCCTTCTTGGAAATGCCTTGTTTGTCAAGATAACTCAGAGTTCACTGTGAATTTCTAGAGTCCTTTTAACCTATGTTATCTGTAGTGTAGCTTGGCATGAATTTGGCTTCAAAATCGAAGTCAGTAATCCTGTGTTAATTGCCGGTTTTTCTGATGAGCTGGTAGGCACAATATTTCACTACCATGCTGTTGCTTTTCTGATGATGCTGTAGATAAGAGCTAAACAGAGCACGCACTCTGAGAAAATTCTCTGAGCAGCAGTCAACCCTCCAAGAAGTAAATATAGAAGAATGAGATACTTTTTTGCTTATGGCTGGATTGAATTAATCTCAAACGTCAGTACAAACAATTCATTATTACAACTGTACCCATGTCAAGCTGTCATAACTCCCTCCAATTTCTTCTTCTTGTTTTTAAAATCTTCTTATCCATTTCCATATTTTTCAGTGTCTAATGTTGCTCACTCCTGTTTATCATTAAGAGTTCCAGAAGGAATGCTGTTTCCTAATGACCTCAAAGAACAGGCAAGTTTTGGTCTCCTATTCATTTTATCAGTCTCAATATTTACATTTTTTTTCACCATGCTTGAACACACATACATGCACGTGTACATTCTATTTTTTCTTTGTCTTGGGTTCTCGGATGGCCTTCCTTTTCCCTTCCACATGGTTATTTGATGTGTATTGGCCTTAGCCTAGAAAAAAAATGGGAGTTCTTTTGGTTAAATGACCAGATTGGTGTAAGTCTGAGCAAGCCACTGCAATTGCATCTTTGGTTTGCTGAGATACCTGTAAGAAAATAGCACTTTATTCTGCATGTTTGCTGAATGTAAGCTCTGAGCACAAGAGTAATCTTGTTATTAGAATAATTAAAAAAAAAAAACAAAAAACTTTTTTTTTTATTAGTATTATTAAGAAGATATCAATATATTTCTATTCATTAAAAACAAGGTTGTCTTGCACTTCTCCCAGACAGGTATTAATTCTAGTAAAAAAATAAAAAAGAAACACCTCTAGGTGTCTGGGCAATACATCTATTTCTCAATCAAGGCTCTCAGTGTATTCCATTTACACAAGAAAAAGCCCCTCAATTATAAGATTCTTAATTTACCCGGGATATTTCATAAGGAAAATGATTAATTACTTTAAGCAATCAGTTTTACAGTTAATCACAGTTCTTCATTTAAACTGAGAAAGCAAAAGGGGATCTCATGAATAAAATATAAAGAAAAAAATGAAAAACAGCTTTTAGTTTAATAAATATGAAGTTACTATTGAAATATTTTTTCAAATAGACAAATTTTGTTAAAATTATATTTCTGTTCATGTTAACTATTAATGTATGGAATAAATGGGCTTGGAATATAGGTTTTAACACAAAGTACAAGCAAAGTTTCTGTTAAAATGGCCCATTGCTACACATTTCTGTGTATTTTTATTGCTTTCAATTAGCCCTAACAATCAGAAACACATTGCACATGGAAACAGAAAACGAGAACTGAAATGCAGTTGCTCTTTTGGTTAGGCATCCTTGACCTGTATTTGTTTTCAGCGACCCACTGGTTTTTTCACACTGCCCAAAACAGCAGTGGGAAAGACTAAAGCTTCCTGGGAGAGCCATGACCTTAAGGTGAGAGATGTGAGCTGCATCCACTGCAGCACATAGCCTTTTCTGTAGCTCTCAAACCTGCACCTTTTTCGGAATTTGCGTACTAAAGCAGGCAGAGGAATGCCTTAATTGCTGCCTGTTGCTCAGGTCACTCAAAAACTTTGTGTTATGAACGCAGCCATAGTAATTTCACTGTGAAAACCCAAGGCAGTCGTGGTGTTGGGTGGCAAACAATCATTCTGTTTCAGAAGCTCTGTGTAGAACTTGAGTGCCTAAATTCTTCTTCAGGCCTAGCCTGAGTAACGTTTCAGTAAAGTATTCTAGACACTGTGAATAAAATGAGTGAGAAATTTTGAATGCTTTGCATTCCAACCATCAAATTCTCATGCTGTCCACAATTTTATCTCAATAATTTTATCTGAGTAATTCATGCCATACAGGGTGTATTTGGAATTATTATTACTAATGGGCCAGAAATCTGTGTGGCCAAACACAGAACAATGCAGTGTACTCCTCAGCACTGAAATTAAAATTTTATAATTACTAATTCTTACTGGAACAGAGGTATCAGGAACACTGGCTCTTGTCTGAGGGATTGATATCCATCTACACTGAGTAATATGAAGGAGAAAACATAGTTTCAGTTGTATGTAGGAGCGCTGCACAGGGGAAAATTTGAAGACATGTGCTAGATTAGGGAAAATGATATTCGTGGTTACCCAAATCGTGCTTTGCATCTTGGATTGAGCACACAGGGCTCTTGTTCTAGGAGATAACAGAAAGGAATGTCACTATTTACAGCGGTAGGTGATGCCATTCTGCTGCTGTGGTGCCCTGCCTGCAAAGCATTCTGAATGTCTTGTTGAGTTTCAGCTGAGGGGCACCTCATTTGGGGCATGGGCATTTGTCCTCCTGTAGCTCTGACGGACATATAATGAATGTTGTGCCATTAATTAAAATTTTCATCTACAGTGCAGTTGCGGCAATTGATGGGATTTCTTTCTGGCACTGTGGACTCCTAGGATTTTTTCTTTTTGTAAAAATTGATTATTCTTCTAGCTTTTCCTAGAAGGAGATATTCCCATCTAAAACCTCTCTTACCTTTCTTCAGAGTGTGTATCTCCTCTAAGGAATACTAAACTTTTTTTTTATTGACTCATCCCCTGCGACTAAAACATCTATTTGGAAATACAGCTTGAGTGGGTTTGTAGGCTCAATTTAAACCTCAGATACGGGAGATGGGATGTGACAATGAAGAGAGTGGCAAAAAAAAAATTATCTGAAAGCTATTAAACTTGCACTAATGATCCCCTTAGTCTCTAAAAGAAAAGGAAAACTTCCTTAGCAGCAAAATCTCAGTTGTAGCTGATGTATGACAGTTTCTGAAAGTTTTATTTTGGTTTGTAGTTTGTTTTTGCTTGCAAAGGTAACAGGGACAATGACAGACAGACAGACAAATAGGTGACCATCTTGATCACGTTCTGCTGTGAAAACAGAGACATGAGAAGATGATGTACCGAAAGAGGGAATGATTACAATAAAGGTTTTTTTAGGATGTTGTGACACCTGGCTAAGTGTTGTGAATTGTGGGCAAATGTAGAAGAATGAATTAGGGATGCGTTGCTAATTGGAAGTGTTGGTAAGGAGCTGTCATTAAGGTCCAGAGTACAATCTGATATCAGAGGAAATTATTAATATAGCTCATCACATTTCACTTGCAAGCAAGATACTGAGCCACAGTGGACATGAGGGTAGACGTGTTTATTCGCAGTCAAAAAAAAGAAGAAAAAAATAGTGTTATATAATGAAAATGGAGGTAACAGCACAATGTTTATGCATAAAAAATGTGGTTTTATCTACACAGCGGAATGGGGGGAAATTCCAGCATACAGAAGAGCATTAAATAACAAAGTTGTTTTCTGTCAGTCAAAATACAGGTGAAAAAGGGCACTTTAAAGTGTTAAATTATATATGAAGAATTGTATGAGACTACAGCAGCACGCCAGGCTGCAAAAGGCCAAGATTAAAATCATGATGCCTCCATGTGACCTCCATTTGATTTCATTGGACCTATGACAGTTTACACAGTCTGAAGTCTGACATTTCACATGATGTTCTGAAACCTACCCCAGAATTTCAAGCAGCCTTACAGGAACACAGATTTACCACTCTTATTCCCATGTCCCACATACCTTCCATAGATCTGTGAAACCTCATGTTAATGGCATATTTGCCACTACCCCACACATCTCTGATGCCTTTTGCATCACCTCTGCAGCATAAATATTTCACAGAACTGTGAGTGGAGGGATGCAAGAATGGGAATAATTAACAATGTTCTTATAGGAGAAGACAAATTATGGGACATATTTTAAAAGGTCAATTTCTGTGAAAAATGAGAAAATTATATGGTACGTTGTCAGGTAAACAAAAATACAATGAAAAAGTCATGATTCTTTGTTAATAAGGAATTTATCAGCAAATTCCAGCATTATAGTAATCAAATCTATATGCAATTATTTCAGATCATAAGAACAAAATAGTAACTCTTTCCATATAAAATTCCAATAAAATAAGTAATTGTGATCTAGTTAATAAGAGACCTCCTCATATTTAATGTCTCTCAGCAATTAAATCCCTAAGTTCCAGAAAGGTTCTGATGCTTTATGCTACCAAATATGGGGCTTCAGGTTTTATTTTGCTTTCTCATGAACTTATTTTTAATCTAGTCATTACTGGGTTAAACATAATTCATACCAGTGTATGCAATTTAAATACCAAATACACAGATGCAATTGAATGCATAGCATGAAAGTGTGCACCTAATTTATATATTTTTTTGCTTCCAAGCAATAACTGTGTCAAGAAAGAAGCATAATTTTGAAAGTTAACTTTGCACAAAGGTGTGATTTTGTGAAGACTGTGATCTTAATCTGATGAATTTAAATACTTTGATCTGGTAAAATGCCTGTTAGCAGTAAGTTACTTCATCAAAACCTGAGTTCTGTTAAGCATCTCTTTCACTTCAGTGCCTTTGATGAGACTTGAGATTCATCTGGTAATGAGAATTAGCTTGTCCACACTATGCTTTCCAGACTTGCAGGAAACAGACTTTTCTGATATGATGGAAGCATATTTGGGTTCCTAACAGGTCCACAATTACAGTCAAGTACAGGAACCCCAAACTGACAGAATCATAATGGTTTTCTCCTTATCTTTGGATGAACAGATGAGAAGGCTATCATATTGTTTGTTACAGAGGTATTTCTGAATTATTTAATATTTTTGTGTGTTTTAACACTGAGAAAGCAGAGTTTAGTCATTGTTAAGTCTGTTTGATTTCTGTAAGTTATCTATACCCGTGTCATGGGTCAGATGTATCAGAAAAATGTTCTGATCAGCAGGGGTGGAATTCTTACTATTAACATCACATTCTAAGAAAATGCTCCATCAGTTTCAGACTACAAATGTATAAAAAATACAGTGTAATCCTATTTCTTCTGTTTAAGTGATTTGTGTCAAGTGGCTGAAATCACAGGCGGTACTGTAAGATGGCAATGTCTTAAAAGACATTTTCTATGGGGTTCTGTGCCTTCAGATGGATGGTAAGGGATTTTAATTAGTCACACCAACCTGGATAAAAGCAGGAATCTACAAGTGTGCTCCAGGTTTGTGCATCCAAAGGAAAACTCATGAAAATTTAATTGCAGTTTTTCTAGAAGAGTGGTTGCTGGTTTTATTTATTTATTTATTTATTTATTTATTTATTTATTTAGGTTTCAGGAGCTCCACACCAAAAAGTGCCCCTCCAGTACTCTGAGGCCCCATAACAGACCCTTGAAACAGAATAAAGGTAATTAACACAATTAATCACTGTTACATCAGCAGCACCAGAGATTTAGGAGATACCTTGTTTGACTTTTAAAGCTTCTTAGCAAAAAGGTGTCTGTTGTGACAAAATTTCTGCTACTGGTCATTGACCTTATTCACCTTTCTACTGCTTACACTTAAATTGCTATTTTCAAGTAAAGGAAACAACATTTCAAGCATGGAAACTATTGCCATAGTTCTCCATTAGGCTGTGGATGCTATCCAGTGTGTGAGATATAAAGGCAATAATTACACAATTTATATTCTTTCTGGGCCCAAATTAGCAGGTGATTTGAGGTAAAACATGTATGAATCTCTCATAACCACAGCAATGTCGCAAACAAGATAGCTAAAAAGTGCCTGTGGTTATCTTGAAATGAATTTATATTAGAATTGTGTCCAATATACTGTATTACATGGTGAAGACACTCAGGGCAAATAGAAAGTGATGGGGTTTTTTTATTCTCCATAGCCTTTGTTCAAGCATACTTAGTAATGTGTGGTTTTGGTTTGTTTGGTTGTTTTTTTAAATAAAAATGAAATTTGAGAGCAATATTTCAAACTGCTTATAACCAGTTCTTTTCTAACAGAGTTAGTCCACATTTTAAAAGTGCAAGGCTATGTCTGATGGGGTCTTTTAGCTCTGAGTCCTTTTCATTGTCCCTGTGTTCAGTCAAGCTCTTCTGTTCATTATTCATGTCATATTGCCTGCATCTATAGTTATCTACTTGATCATATTTACAATTTGCCAAGATCCAAGTCAACTGCTCACACTTTTGTCCTCAATTTCCTTTCCATAATGAGAATGGGGTTGTTTATTCTCTAAGCATCTTTTTTTTGACTGAATCGTGATCAAGCCAAACAGTTGGTTTAAAGCCACAGAGCTTATGGAACTATTTTGACCACTGTTTATCTATAAAACTATTTGCAATGTTAAACTTCCTTGCTTTAGAAACTTTACTATATGAACCATGTTTTTTCCATGATGAAAAGACATGGATAATTTTTCCATGTGTGTCCGAGTTTAATTTTGCTCACCAGGCTAATTGGTTCATTCAAAATATTTTACTTAATCCCTTTTTTAACTTAGTTACAAATGCTCAAACCTCTCCTGGGACAGTGTGTGATGGTTTAGGATTAAAAGAGTGATCCAAAGGAGTGAATTAGATGCTTACCAAATACAATCTGAAAGTAAACTGAACATTAAATATATTAAAAATGTCAACATTTTCTACCTGAAATTGAAAGATGTTCATTAAAATCAGATTAGATGTACGTGTATTATACTAATATACCAAGTAAAATTATTTTTTAAAAGCCTTGGAATTATTTGTTTTGTCTACATTATTCTAGTCAAAGTTAAAATAATTTAGACAGCTCTTCCTCAGCAATTTCAAGAACATCAGAGCATAAAAGCTTCTCTCTGAAAGTGATAATAATATTTTTTTAGCAAAAAAGAGCTACACTTTTTCAATTTGGGGGCTTATATGAAAGATCTAACTTCATGCTGTCCACACTGTTTCATCTTATTGGTAAAAGTGGCTTGGCTTCAAAAAGGGCAGGGGACTAAAAAAAGTATTTTAGTAGACCTTGAACTATTTCTGGATGAGTTAACCTGGACCAGAGGAAGTTTGTCACAGTTTCTTAGAGCATCTGCTGCTTTTCTTCATCTTGCTACTGACAGTGCATCACTGTACTTTGGATTATTTTTTTCTTTTTCTTTGGACTTCTAAGTATTTCTGTCTTTGAATAAAATCATGGCCGTTTTTTAAATATATCTGATTAGTCAGTATTTGTCATAGAGCATTCACGAGACGACCACCACTTCTTTGTACAGCTGTCTGCTCCATTGACTCAAATTTGCATTTCTCTAATAGCAACAGGAGATAGTTAGTGCTGCTTCTGAAAACTTTTGATTAATCATTTTAAAAAAACAGAAAACTCAATATCAGTATTTTTACCAGGTTTTGTAGAGGATTTTTCTTCTTAGAAAAATGATAAAAAAATAAATTCACTTTTCTTAAGTCATATGGAATCCTATGACCAATCGGCAATCTCAGTGCTGCCTAACATTCTTACTTCCTGTGTTTATTTCATGGCCTAATTCATGTTTGAGGAGGATTAGGAATAGCAGAGGAATAATGAGGAAAATAATTGTTGTATAAAGAAGCATTGGAATATTAAAAAGAAAAATTAATATTCTTCTTTGGTAGAGTTCTATGTGATTCCCATGTTGAATTATACAGCATTTAAATGTGCATTAGGGAAATGCATAACCTAAACACAAAAAACATACACATGTAATTTCATTGCTTGATTCGCTAGTTTTTATATTTTTCAGAAATAACAATAGTACCAGGCAAATCACATCAGAAATATGATAAAAGCATTAAGCATCTTTAATAGACAGAAGTCAGTCTAAGAGAAAAGCTCAGAAAGCTAGAAATAATATATTATAAAGAAAAAATCTCATTCTTCAAGGGAAGAAAATGAAGCCCAAAATCAGAAAAATTCTTTTCTTTGTAATGATGTCTGTTCTTTTCCCTTGCTGCTGCTAAGCCACAAAGGAAGTGTGTGGAAAATGAAATTAATTCTGACATACCCATCTCATATCATCTAAATACAGGTTGACATGGAATAGCCAATAGAATCAATTGAATCAATAGTCTCTTTAGAAAAGCAGTGGAATAAAACTGAGAAGCTGAATTATGAAAAGGAACAGCAGTATTGAAGAATAAGGCCTATTTCTGACTGAAGCCTAAAAAGGCTGCATTATGTGTTTAATCTGCTTATTTTGCAGGCGTTTATATTTATGCTCACTATGAAGGAAAACTCCCTTTTAATTCGAATTTCTACATCACTTTCCATAAAGAGAATTTACAGGAAAAGGATCAGGAGTTCACCCTGAGATGCTGCAGTGATTGGCATCAGCACAAACCACAAATAGGTGTAAGATATCTATTCCTGCTCCTTTCCTCTCCTGTGATAGTCCTCCAAGCTACTTTGTCATCTCATCTCATTCTGCTCTCTCACAAGCATGGCATGTGAAGCACAAAATGAATGCAAAAAAATAGGTTGTAAAATGTGTACATAACATTATGGTATTTTTCCTAGCTACCTCATCAGCAACAGAAAAACACCCTTGAGCTGTCTAGTCAAAAAGGAATAGACAGAAAGAAATATTGTTTCAGAATTCAGTAGCCTAAGTTACACTTTGCTACTTAAAAAAAAAAGTTTTCAATTCTTTTTTTAGACAAAGGTTTGAATATGTTTTCACACTTTCATATGTTATGGTGAATACATTCTTTCTAAATTTTAACTGCTTCACTATACACACATTCTGAAAAGTTCCTCCTTAATCTTACACTTTTTCTCACCTCATTTCACGCATTTTTCTAGCTACTTTCTTTTAGATAAGATCTGTTTCAATGCAGAAGTAAACTGCTACTAAAGACGGTCTAGTAATCATAATTCTTACTGTGCTTATGATGTTTTTCTGTATTTTAGTAGTAAGGCTGTTTGTAATCTTTAAAAAAACCTGTTTCAGAAAGTTTACATATTTCAGGGAAGTGGAAATGAACAGAAGTCCTTTTTAAAGTCTGATCTCCCCGTTAATTTTTGTATAGCTGAAAATACCATGCCATTTTGACCATAAAACGAAGGACATCTTCATAGTTGTCTGAAGTGTTTAGTAATTCTTGCCTTGCCTGTGAAGCTAAGCAGACCTGACTGGGGCTGAGGAAGAGATGGAGTGTTTGGTTATTCCGAGTGACAGTGCAGTCGTCCCTCGCAGAGAGCCAGGCAAGAGTGCTCGGAGAAGGAAGCAAACTTCAAAGCTGCTCTGCTCACCATTGTTACAACACTGCTCACAGTGGTTTGGTTTTTTCTCTTTTATATAGTTTTCCTTGTTTCCTCTTAGAGTTTTTATGTGTGTAATGTCCAGAACAAAGCAAAAATGTACATTAAGGTTGAGTTAAATGCGTAGGACTTACCATTTTATTTTTGGGTGAAAACCAAGCAAAACAGCCCAAACATTCAGTACTACTCGTGGTTTCCTTTTCACATATGCTAAAGAAACATTTAATTGTAACAGAAAATCCAGAGACAATGACAACAAGCACTTTTTTTTTTCCCCAAAGGCTGTGGCACAGATGATGTCTGCTATTATTAAGATCTAGCTGTAACTCATCCATCTGTTATCTTCTTGTGTGTGCCATACCAGGTTATTCATAACTGAAAGCTGAATTTAAAAAAAACAGAGAGACTTTTTGCTTCTTTACATCAACCTTCCATGACCACAGGACACTCTATTTATTATTGTGTTCTATGTTTTGAAAATGAGAGGTTTTGTACACTTCTGTGCCCTTTCATTTAGAGAAGCAGCCTTGTATCTCCATCAGATTTTTGCACTTACTGAGTCCTAAGAGAATTGAGTCAAAATAAAGCAGCTTGCTTAACGTCTGTAAGATGCATCCTTTAAAATTCATTTTAGTAACTTTACATTAAATGTATCTCAGGCATCTGAAGAAGGGGGAAAAAAACAAAACAAAAAAACCCCAAGTCATGAGAAACAAGCCACAATCTTCCAACATATTTTGCATCCCGTTCAGGCAGATTTTTGACCTTAAGACATGTAAAACAGATGGATTTGATCTGCTCTTGATCTCCTTGTAACTTTGTCTGCGGAGATGAGAGAAGGGAACTAGGTAACCTAAAGCAAAATGCTGGAGAATGTTGCCATTTATATATCTAAGACTAAATATATATTTTCACCAATTGTATAAATTCTACTGAAACATAGACATGATAATAGCTTGTGTTTAAATGGATGTGATAAGCTTATCAAGATATAGTAAGAATACTTCTAGTGATGGATGTGATTTTCTTTAATTTGTTTACAAACCTAAGACAAGAGTCTAGTTTTAGACTAGACTGAAGAAGAACTAAAGTACTTTTTTCCACTTCGTAGTGAACTGGATATGTTATTTAATTGCAACATGTGCTTTATTACCTTAATGAAGAGCAACTGTAGTAAACAGTCAGCTGAAGCTGGCAGCCAGTTTGCATGGGCAGGGGAAAATCTGACGCATCCTAATTAATTCTCCCAACTCAATTGTTGCAGTGCCTTAAAGCTGCACTGTCTACGTTAAGAACACAATTTGCCACTGTTGGGGGTAAGGATGAAGATTTTTTCCTCCTCCTTCTAACTTTTAGTGATCTAATACAAATGATGAAGTATTTTTTTTCCTTTGATACTTATGTTTGGAAACTAATTGCTATTTTAGATCACAAAAATATTTTTAATGCAACTTTTGGTTTGTATTTGATTTATGTAATAGCAGCAATAGAGAAACCTGGAGGACAAATTAAAAGCGCTATACAAGGTGAGAAGAGAATTGCCTTTTTTTGGCGCAAGACACAAGAATGGCACACAGACCATGAAAGTTGCCAGCAGAGCCCATCTGGTAAGCAGCAGAGTAAATCAGATGCTGCAAGGTTCCAGTGATCGCAGGAAAAGCAAACACTGAAAAGGGGCGAATAAAGGCAGGAAGGTCATTTTCACCTCCAAGGTCCAACAGAGCTTCTTTTCTTTATAAACTGCTCTTATGTTGGTCCTTTCCTGCCCAGGACTGTGATTGATCAGTCAACCTAAAATGGACCCAGGCTTTGCATCACTGGCTGGGTCTGCTCAGACTCCTGAAACTTCAAGGGCAATATCCTCTTGGGTGCAGCCCTTTATTGGAGCATGGTTCTCGACAGGTTTCACTGTTGGGTCTTTTCAATACTTGTTCACATGCACAGATGCTGCCTCGGGACCCCGAGAAGCCAGAAACTTCAGGTCTTCTGAAGTTCGCTTCTTTGGACAGAATTTTTTTTTTAACAGTAGACATTCAGTCTTGAGCGCAGATACCTTACTTCATACACCTGAGAAATCTTTGAAAGACACAAGTCTTAAGGAAACTTTTTTTTTTCTAGCAAGCATCCTGGTTTCCAGCCAGGACAGAGTAAATCCTTTTGCTGTAGCCATGAGAGGGAGGAGCCTGAAGCCGTGTGGGTGTGTCTGGGTTGTGATTCTATACTGCCTCAGGTCATCACGTAGAGTGGAAGCCAGGAATTCTTGATTGAGAAGAAGTTGGGCATGGCTTGTGGGCAGGGAAAAACATGGCTACATTTCAAGACAATAAACGTTCTTTTTAATGTAAAAGCTAAAGTCTGGGATCAGACCCACAATGGCAGGATCTTGAGGAGTTTTAGAGCTTCAAGGTTAAGACTGTTTAGTCCTTTTATTTTGACACCTTTTATCCGCAACACACACATCTGATGTCAAAATAAAAGAGGATTTTGCATTGTCAAGACTTAACATATTGGCCTTTGTAATCTATTCTTGGCATGGACTTGTTAATTATCATGAAGAATTGTAGCCCAAAATAGCTTTTTTATTAAAATGAAAAAAAAACCCCATAGAAAAATCAGCCCTGCTTGATCAAGTTACAGGGAAGAACCAAGAAAAAAATTTCAGTGCAGAATAGGGTGAACTGAAACTAAGTGTATAATTACAGTGCTCTGAAATCTGAGGCTCAAGAAATCTTGGAGTTACTTTTAGAATTAGATTCCCTATCTTAGGATCTACCAAATTTTAAAAGTTACATTATTGCTTTTTTTTGTATGAAAATAGCAGCAAGGAAAAAATGTGTATGTGGTCTCTGTATGACTGTCTTTAACTTTATTTTGCTTTTGTATAAAAAGTGGAAATCTTATTTAGCTCACAAAGTACACATCGGTTCCGTATTAGTTATGTGTCTTGAGAACACTGGTATCAAATACTGAACTAATATTGAGGGGCCATCATGATGCCACACTACTAATTTCTGCCCCAAGGGCAGAATTCTGTTTTATGAGGCTTTTGTTATTTAGCAAATGCACAATATAAACATATACGATATTAAGTATATTATAATTTGAAATCAGAGTAGAAATCCTCTTACAAGGCATGCTTGTCATCGTTACCCATCTAGAATTTAACAGTTCAGTGCACCTACCATTTATTTCTTCTCCTATGAAGTGCTATTTTCAGCTGTTTTTCAGGAATGTGTGCAAGTATACATTTTTTTTAAAATTGCTAATGGAATGAGATTCAAGCTCATAGGGTTTAACATTGAGCTTAGTTTTAGATGTTTGTAAGAAAATTAGAAATTTTCTCGGCCTAGATGATCCGGAGCAGCTCCTTTCATGTGTCTGGCAGTAATAAAAGTTGGAAGGTGTATAAGTTTGTGGGGAAAAGGCTTGAGTAAATGAAAGGTGAAATTAAAAGAATGTTGTTCAGATTGTATCCAGTATATTGAAGTGTGTAAAGATGGATTAGCACTGTTTGTTACTAGTCTCTGTTCATATTATTTGACATTTTGATAGAAAATGTTTTTTAGAGCCTTAAATCGCTAAGGTAATAATTTAATGATGAGATATTGAAGGATATTTTAGAAAAAAAAAGATAAATATTTGAAATCTCTTTCAATAAGAGTTTGAATTTCTAAATTTTTCATAGAGCTGAAAAAGTTTTTGTTAAACAATACTTTTAATTAAAATATTCTACAGTAAAATGAGAAAGGCCATACATGTATGTGTGCATTTAAAACATGAATTAAAATGTATATTATTTCAAATGAACCTAGAAAAGAATATTCACTCATCTAAAATATTTAGAAGAATAAAAATTAACATCTGTATTTTGAGTAGTTTTTTTTAAATGGGTAATTTTTAGGCATTTGCTGAATCAGTAAAGACAGGAGGAAAAACTGAACAGAGCAGCTCTGAAAAAACTGAAAATGCAGCTTTCCTCTCTCTTTTCTAGGTACACTTTTTTCTCTCTATAGTAATATCCAGCTCTTCTATGAGGTTCCAGTGGCTTCTGTGACAGAGACTTGTCCAGCAGTGAAAGGTATGGCCCTCCTGTCTATCTGTGTGGAAAATTCATATAAATTTCCTGATCAGCTGTCACTCTGCATCTCTCATTCCCAACCACTGCGAATCCTTTGAGAAGATGGAGAGCAATGCCTGCGGTTTTGGGGGATACACTTTGTAAACTCCGTGATGGCAAATTGAGGTAGATAAGCACAGCCGTGAATAATGCTGGATTGTAAATAAACCTAGAATTGTCTGAAGTACCCAAGAGATGGAGATGGGTGTATCGTAACAGACTCAGGGCTATTGCACGTGGTTACAAGTTCTTCCTCACACTTTGGATCTCTAAAGAGAATCCATTTGAATGCTGGTAATTCCATACCTAAAAAAAAACCAAAGCTAATCATTAAATCCCCAAAATTCTTTATCACTTTACAATACACCTAACAGCTATGTGTGCCTGTACTTGATTGTCTGCCTGTGGCTTTTATTTCCCAATTGAAATTAAAAGCAGGATGGCTTTCAGTAGTGGCTGAGATTTTGTAATACACTAAACTTTACATCAGCACAGTTCTGTACTCTGAATCACATCTTCATGCTCTCTCAATCCAAGCAGTTCTATTTGAGGAATAAAGGTGATCAGCTTGTGTCTTCCTAGTGCATAAGATTAAGCAAAGTAAACCATTAATCAAATAGATATGCAAATTAGAAATAATAATATGAGGTGTTAGATAACACAATCTGCATGCAATAGCAGCTGGATCTCTCAGGAAATTAATTTAGCAAAAAGTCCATATTTAACAGACTGCATGGTGGCATTAAGAATGAAAATCTAGCCTATTAATCATGCAAGAAATTGTAATTAAATTGCATTTGTTAATTTCATAGTGAAGAGTTTTTAAATTAAAGCATTAACCATTTTCTTGAACCTTTATTGCTAGGCAATTGTAATTCAGAGGTGAGTGAAATACAGTTTTCATGCATTAAAAACTGTTTTCTATACAGTATATTTAATTTCCTATGAATACTTTCTTTGAAAAAAAAAGAGGCACAGACCTCAAATTATGTCTCAGCTTGTTTCTCCCAATATTTTTCTCTTGGTTCCTTTGTTTATTTGTATCTCATCTACCCCAAGCAGCACGGTGGTTTTGTCTTCTATTGCAAATATTGAAAAATTAGGCTTTGTCCAGATTTTTATTCTTTTTTGATGCAAGTGTTTACTTTGTCTATGTCTATTTTTTAACATATGAATGGAAAGCCATTAAGGACACTTTATTTGAAAATGTAAGAGGTCCTCTGGAGCTAGTTTTACTATTTCCTCTGCATTTTTTAAGGCATGAAGATTACTTTTAAACTTTGCCGCTGCAACATGAACATTGCAAATGAAAACTGAAAACAATTCTAAATTATGTTTCAGCTTTGAATGAAAAGAGAAAGAAAACTTGGAAAATAAGCATCTACTTTCAGTATTTCTGTTGAAATGTTTGATGTTATCATTGGTATCAAGTAAGTTGCCTTCAGTCTTTAGGGAGAGCTCTGAAAGTCCATCCCTACTAACTGGAGATAAGAGTGCACAGACAGGACCTGAGAGGTCAACATTTCTGATGAGGGATTAATTTGGTGGTTGATCTCCAAAGAACTCCTTTATATTTTAAACTTATTGGTAACATAATGTACTCCTTATGAGTCAGTGAATTTAGACTTTACAAACTTTAGTTGCCTTGAAATTATGAGTCTAGTCTAACTGACAGATGATGTACTTTATTTAGATAATACCTCAAGAGACAGATTCTTTCTCAGACAGTGCTCTAACCCTTTACACCTTTATTTTAGAGTGGGAGAAATTGTTTCTGTGAGGTGCTCTTTCCTCTAAGAAGGAAAATGAATAGAATGTTCTTAAGTTTCTAGATAGCAGAAATTAGGTGAGCTTTTTCCCTTAAGAACAAGATTAAAAATATTATTTTCAAGGCCAGAGTCTGACCCAACTTCCATATTAATTTCAAGTTTACTTTGGATTGTCTCCAGTTTTACCTCAACTAATTTCAGTGGTGCCTTGGAAACCCATGCATCTTCTATATACTAATGGATTCTGATGGGGGGAAAAAAATCTCATCAAATTGCAGTAGTAAGGTGATACTTCATTACAAAATTGAATTTTAATACAGTGCGTGAAGTTCTAGTCTTACATAAATGTAATCAGTGTAACTTTATGTCCATCTTATGAGGCTTTGCTGTACTTTCCTTCCAAAACAGTTCCTAAACCTTTACAATTTTTATCAGTTATAATATTACGAAGTCCAGTCTAATTTGTATAATAAAATATATTTGTTCCCTCCTATCCATCAGGTTATTTTAAAACATGTTATTTTTTTAATTTGCTTTTTTGTAATGACAAGTGTTTGTATTGCAGAATTCCCAAAGCTCTAATTTCATACTTAAAAAGCAGAATTAATTTACAACATGTATTTTTTAAGGCAGACAATTTTGAAAGGTACATCTAACTTACCTTCTTCCAATTCTCTTCAATGAGTTTTTGATTCAGAGCAACAGTTTGCAAGTAAGTGATTTCTTGTTCTACTAGCAGAATGTGAAGATTAGGTTTCATAACATTCTCAAATACCTTCTGGATGCTGTTTAAGGAGTATTCCCAATTTTCTCAGCACCAACAAAATTTACACTTTTTTGTTATGCTAAGAGGAATGTAGCATTGTGCATCGTGTCCTTTATCCTGGTGTGTTTTGTTCCATGCATTGTGCTTGTCTTTCCAATCTGATAACAGAGTATATTAAAACATCTGTCCTTGTGTTACAAGTATTTGTTATTTGTAGGAGACAGGAAATAGAAATATGAAATTAATTTTCATTATGAATTGTACTTGTCCTTAAAAGAGGTTGCTAGATATTGCATGTTTTTGTGTTTCAGAGTAAGAAATGAGATTATATCATATTACACTGATTAGAAATTCACTGTTAAAATGCAACTTGTGCTTGGAATGAAAGCACCCAGCATTTGTTTTTCTGCATTGAAACAGTTAGAATTTCTCTGTCTCTCTGAAGGCAAGTCCAGTCAGAATTTCAATCAATTTTAGCATACGTGACAATTGAAGTGTGTCACGAGTTATATGAAACAGCTCAGATAATGGTTTGCTTTGTAGGATTAAATTTATGCATAGATTTTATTTGTGTGTGTCTGGAATCTTTTAACATTAAAGGAGTTAAAACAAGTTTAGGTAAGCCACTGTCAAGATTGTTTTGGTGAAAATCAAGAGTGTCTTCTTCTTTGTGACACTTGTTTGCAAAGATTAATATCAAATGAGGTTCTATTGTTATAAGATTTGGAAAACTTATTCAAGGCACAAATAAGCCTAATAATACCTATGCTAAAGCTTTTATACTAGTCAAACTTTGCAGCCCTCCTCAAAAAAGTGGTTCAGATTGTTTCTGAGTTTTGGGGGTAAAGAAATTATTTAAGATCCAATAATCAGTGGACTGATGATGAGATTTAGAAGATTGGTGCCGTTTTCAAATTTTCCTTCAATTTGGGCTTCCGTTTTTGTTTGTTAATGGGTTTGGTTCTTTAAGTACTGAATCCTATGGCTGCTTTTCTCAAGATCCTAATGGTAAACTGACTATACTTATCCTATGAGCTTGTTTTTCCTGGTTTCTTTTGTTTGATTTGGGGTTTTTTTTCCTGCAGAAGAAAATATGTGAGATTGGTTAGCTCACACATGGCACTGTTTAAATCCTTACAGCCTTCTTGAAATGAAGTTATGGGCTGTGGAAAAAAACCTTGAACTCTCTCTCTTCTCTTGGAGAATATGAGAACTCCTCTTTTCTAGCAAAAAGTTTTCATTATCTCTCTCCCTCTTGAGACTTTAATTTCCATTTAGAATTTATATATGGCAGCAGAGGCATGTGAATTCTTATCTAACTCAAGTAGTCATGAAAGTCAAGTTGGTTTTCCCTAAAAAAGTTTATGCTCGGACAAATAGATATCCAGGTCTTTTTCAAGTAAAGTCTTTTTGTCTAAAAGTTAATTTTTTTAACTGTTAGCTGACTCCAAGAGATAATTCAGAGTGTATCAAACCCAAAAATATAGAAGTAGTAAAAATGACAGCTATCCTGCCTGATTGACAATGCAAACTCTAGAACTAAAATGTTTTAAAATGCTCTAAAATTCCAAATTATCTAGACCTCTTTATTGCATGGTTTAATAGTTTATTGTTTGGAATTTTGCTACAAGTCTTAATCCCTTCATGCACACCATGATGCAATAGGATTGATATCTTGGAAATCCTGTCATATTAATCTTTAATTCATATTAGCGACTCTGGTCATATTGCTGTGCTGACCTGGGAAATGGCTTTGATTAGGTATTTTATATATATATATATATATATGTATATATATTTCCCAAGTTTCTTTAGCAACCACTGTGGTGGGTTGACACTNCACTGTGGTGGGTTTACACTGACCAGATTCTCGCGCTCACCAAAGCCCCTCACTCACTCACTCCCCTCCACAGCCGGACAGCAGAGAGAAAATATATCAAAGGGTCTGTGGGTTGAGATGAGAGCCAGGAGAGGTCTCTCATTAAACACCATCATGGGCAAAACAGGCTCTAATTAGAGATAGGAGGTGAATTTATTGCTAACAAAATCAGAGCAGGATAATGAGAAGTAAAATAAACTCTTAAAAACATCTTCCCCCAATCCTTCCCAGCTCTACCTCCTC
>VZRL01006442.1:61056-75538 GCA_013397895.1 Origma solitaria | reverse complement strand
TCACCACTTTTAATATCATCCAGGAAGTTTTCCTTTCAGTTCTAGGCTACAGAGAGGATGTTCCCCTTATTAAAACCCCCCCACACCTGGATTTTTAGGATTGAAACCCCAATTTTTAGGATTGAAACCCCAATTAACCCATTCCCTGTGTCCTTTCTCCCCTGGCCGGCAGGGCTCAGCTGTGACGTGCCCCAACACGGGCAGCATCACCACTTTTAACATCATCCAGAAAGTTTTCCTTTCAATTCTCCAACAGGGAATGCTCCCCTCATTAAAACATGGATTTTCTTGTNNNCTCCCCGCATTAAAACATGCATTTTCTTGTGATTAAAACCCCAATTAACCCATTCTCTGTGTCCTTTCTCCCCTGGCTGGTGGGGCTCAGCTGTGACGTGCCCCGACATGGACAGCATCACCACTTTTACTATCATCCGGAAAGTTTTCTTTTTGATTCTCCAACAGGGGATGTTCCCTCAGTCAAACCCCACCACACCTGGATTTTTAGGATTGAAACCCCAATTAACCCATTCTCTGTGTCCTTTCTCCCCTGGCTGGTGGGGCTCAGCTGTGACGTGCCCCGACGTGGGCAGCATCACCACATTTAATATTGTCCAGAACATTCTCCTTTCGATTCTAGGCTGCAGAGGGGATGTTCCCCTCGTTAAAACACGGATTTTCTTGTGCTTAAAACCCCAATTAACTCATTCCTTGCGTCCTTTCTCCCCCAGCTGGTGGGGTTCAGCTGTGACGTGCCCCGACGTGGGCAGCATCACCACATTTAATATTGTCCAGAACATTCTCCTTTCGATTCTAGGCTGCAGAGGGGATGTTCCCCTCGTTAAAACACGGATTTTCTTGTGCTTAAAACCCCAATTAACTCATTCCTTGCGTCCTTTCTCCCCCAGCTGGTGGGGTTCAGCTGTGACGTGCCCCGACGTGAGCAGCATCGCGGTGGAGCACGGCCGCTGGCGCCTCACCTACGAGGTGCAGTACCACTACAACGCGCAGCTCATGCTCATCTGCGACCCCGGCTACTACTACACGGGCCAGAGGGTGATCCGCTGCCAGGCCAACGGCACCTGGAGCATCGGCGAGCCCGTGCCCACCTGCAAAAGTAAGAGCAGGGGCGGCACCGGGGTGGGTTTGGGTTTGGGGTCGGCACATCCCAGCCCTGGGAGTTTGGGGGTGATCCCGGTGGGTGATGGAGGAGGAAGTGGTGCCTTTTGGGTGCCAGGGTGATCTGTGAGATGGTTTGGTGTAGATTTTGGGAAGAAAGAGCTTCCTCTGAGGGTAGGGAGGGGCTGAGATGAGTTTCCCTGAGAAAACATTGGCTGCTCATCCCTGGAAGTGTCCCAGGCCAGTCTGGAGCCTTTGGAGCATGGTTTGGCCTTTTGGGCATTTGGGAGATGGTTTGGTGCAGATTTTGGGAAGAAATCCCTCCCTCTGAGGGTGCAGAAGGGCTGGGATGGATTGCCCAGGGGAAATGTCCCAGCCTGGGACAATGGAAGGTGTCCCTGCCATGGGTGGGACTGAATTACTCTTGGCAGCACTGAGGTGGAGACGGCAGAGCTGTGGAGCATGGTTTGGCTCTTTGGGCATTTGGGAGACGGTTTGGTGCAAATTCTGGGAAGAAATCCCTCGCTTTGAGGGTGCAGAAGGGCTGGGATGGCTATCCCAGAGAAACTGTGGCTGCTCGATCCCTGGAAGCGTCCCAGCCTGGGATAATGGAAGGTGTCCCTGCCATGGGTGGGACAGAATTACTCTTGGCAGCAGCTAAAGTGGAGACAGCAGAGCTGTGGAGCATGGTTTGGCTTTTTGGGCATTTGTGAGATGGTTTTGTGTAGATTTTGGGAAGAAATCCCTCACTTTGGGGGTGCAGAAGGGCTGGGATGGATTGCCCAGAGAAGCTGTGTCTGCTCCATCCCCAGAAGTGTCCCACGCCAGTCTGGAGGCTTTGGAGCATGGTTTGCCCTTTTGGGCATTTGGGAGATGGTTTGGTGCAGATTTTGGGAAGAAATTGCTCCCTCTGAGGGTGCAGAAGGGCTGGGATGGGTTTCCCAGAAAAAGTGTGTCTGCTCCATCCCTGGAAGTGTCCCAGGCCAACCCAGGACAATGGAAGGTGACCCTGCCGTGGCTGGCACTGAATTACTCTGGAGGTGGGCACAGCAGTGCTGCTGGAAGAGACTTAGGATGCAGGAAGAGGTCACCCTGGCTCTGATTCCTGTTCAGTCCCAGAGCTCCTGCAGGATCCCAAGCCCTCCAGCTCAGCGTTGCTGCGAGGTCCCAGCAGCTCTGCTCTGAACTCGGGGCTTTTGAGGAGGAAAAATAAAGAATTCAGCTGCAAACCCTCAGCTCCGACGAACACCAAGTTCACAGGGGTGACAGTGTCGCCTGCAAATCACACCCGCTGGGGCAGACAGGCTGCTCTCGGTGCTTCTGACACCTCCGCTGTGCTTTGGATCTTCCTTTTGTCAGAGCTGGAGGGTTTTTCTCTCTGAGCACAGACAAAGAGAGCAAAATCTCTCCTTCCCCGCTGCCTGCCTTTGTTTGCAGAGCTCTGAGTGCCCGTGTGGGTGACAGATGTACTTTTCCCCCTGCCAGCTCTTCTCCGGATCCGGGAGCAGGAGCCTGACCTCCTTTTGTTCCCTCTGCCTTGTTCCCTCCTCGTTCCGAGTGCCCCAGGTCAAGAGGGAGCTCAGCAGGGCTGACAGAGCTCGAGGGCAGAGAAAATGGAGATAAAACCGAGAGTTGAGGGGGAGCTGGGCTTGGGGGGCTCCTGAAACCCAGCTGGGTGTCCCCTGTGCATCTCCAGGTCTTGGAATTTCGGGGAAATTGCCCTTGTGGGGAAGAGTGTCAGTTTTAATTGGGAACTTTGTGCAGTTCCAAGGTCAGGTTGGACAGGGTTTGGAGCAGCCTGCCCATGGCCTTTAAAATCCCAACCCAAACCATTTTGTGGATTTTCTGGCAATCAGGCTTCCTACTGCACCCAGCAATGTGTTCATGATAAAAATATTCCCGTGTGAGGCAGTTCTGGTGTGAAAAACTCCTTTGGTTCCTTCCCAGCCTGTCTTCAGTGCATCCCTCCTGTCCTGAGGCATAAATATTGATTTTTGTCACCTCCCAGCACTGTTTCAGAATTTGTATAAATCCTGGAATGGCCATAATTCCTAGAATTGTCATAATTCCTGGAATTATTTAACAGACTTCCCCACTCCAGCAGTAACTCCCGGTGCTGTACGGGAGTGCATTCCTTTAAAACCCTTCTTTTCCTCCCCATCCTTTGGGGTCTGTCGCAGTTATCTCCTGCGGGGACCTGCCCACCCCTCCCAACGGGAACAAGATCGGGACCCTCACCAGTTACGGGGCCACCGCCATCTTCTCCTGCAACACAGGCTACACCCTGGTGGGCTCCAGGGTCCGCGAGTGCATGGCCAACGGGCTCTGGAGCGGGGCTGAGGTTCGCTGTCTGGGTAGGTATCCCTTGGGGAAATCCAGGTGGTACCCACAGGGCTCCTGGAGGGGTCTCAGAGGGGACAGGGATTTTAGGGATGGGTTAGGGGAGGAATCGGAGCTGCGGGGTTGGAGTGAATGAGAAAAGGAGGCAGAGTTTGGTTCCTGCGTTCTCGGCGGGTGTGAGGTGTTGGGAGAGCTTTGGGGTGAGGATGATTTTTTATGATGATGCCTCAAGGGCTCACCGAAACCAGGGGCTGGACACAGTTAGGAGAATAAAAAGCAGTGATGTTTATTGGAGGCCTTCAGGTGCATTGAGGGCAGGCACAGCCCACCCAGGGGCTGCACCCAAAATGGACAGCAGCTCACGGGTTTTTCATACTTTATAATTTTCTATAAGATCATGAGTTTTTCATACTTTGTAAGTTCTGTCCATTTGCATATCGAGGTTCAATCCTCCAATTACAGCTTCAGGTAATGAAGTCAATCACTCCAAGTTTGCTCCCCCAATTAATTCACTGCTGTTTGCATATCTCGGGGCCTGAGGCAGTGAGGTGTGCTTGAGTTTTGGGCTCAGAGAGGAATTGTTTTGTCTAAGAATGAGAGAACAGCAGCTCAGCCCTGTATGGAGTGCAGAGTTATACACTGAAATTACAGAATTACAGATACATGGAAAATACAGAAGCTAAAATCCTAAGGCATCTCTGACAGCAGAGTCTGGAATTAACAACCTTGGGCTGAAAGAGGATAGGTTTGGGTTGGAGTTTGGGATGGAATTGTTCCCTGGGAGGGTGGGGAGGCCTTGGCGTGGATTGCCCAGAGAATCACAGCTGCCCCATCCCTGGAAGTGTCCGAGGAAAGGTTGGACGGGGCTTGGAGTGGATCCCTTCCACCTGGGAAGGGTGGAGGGTGACCCTGAGGACGATCATCCCATTCCCTTCCAACCCAAAGCAGTCAGGGCTTCTCTGAATGCCAAACCAAGCAATTTAGCTNCCTTCCAACCCAAAGCAGTCAGGGCTTCTCTGAATGCCAACCCAAGCAATTTAGCTCTTCTCAGAATCCCAACCCAATCCAGCCAGGGCTTCTCAGAATCCCAACCCAAAGCAATGAGGGCTTCTCGGAATCTCAACCCAAACAATTTAGGGCTTCTCAGAATCCCAATCCAAACCAGTCAGGATTTCTCAGAATCCCATCCCAAACAACTTAGGGTTTCTCTGAATCCCAACCCAAACCAATGAGGGCTTCTCTAAAAGTCAACGCAAAGAATTTAGGGCTTCTCTGAATGTCAACCCAAAGNCCCAGAGAATCACAGCTGCCCCATCCCTGGAAGTGTCCGAGGAAAGGTTGGACGGGGCTTGGAGTGGATCCCTTCCACCTGGGAAGGGTGGAGGGTGACCCTGAGGACGATCATCCCATTCCCTTCCAACCCAAAGCAGTCAGGGCTTCTCTGAATGCCAACCCAAGCAATTTAGCTCTTCTCAGAATCCCAACCCAAACCAGTCAGGGCTTTTTGGAATCCCAACCCAAACCAGTCAGGGCTTTTTGGAATCCCAACCCAAACCAGTCAGGGCTTTTTGGAATCCCAACCCAAACCAGTCAGGGCTTTTTGGAATCCCAACCCAAACCAGTCAGGGCTTTTTGGAATCCCAACCCAAACCAGTCAGGGCTTTTTGGAATCCCAACCCAAACCAGTCAGGGCTTTTTGGAATCCCAACCCAAACCAGTCAGGGCTTTTTGGAATCCCAACCCAAACCAGTCAGGGCTTTTTGGAATCCCAACCCAAACCAGTCAGGGCTTTTTGGAATCCCAACCCAAACCAGTCAGGGCTTTTTGGAATCCCAACCCAAACCAGTCAGGGCTTTTTGGAATCCCAACCCAAACCAGTCAGGGCTTTTTGGAATCCCAACCCAAACCAGTCAGGGCTTTTTGGAATCCCAACCCAAACCAGTCAGGGCTTTTTGGAATCCCAACCCAAACCAGTCAGGGCTTTTTGGAATCCCAACCCAAACCAGTCAGGGCTTTTTGGAATCCCAACCCAAACCAGTCAGGGCTTTTTGGAATCCCAACCCAAACCAGTCAGGGCTTTTTGGAATCCCAACCCAAACCAGTCAGGGCTTTTTGGAATCCCAACCCAAACCAGTCAGGGCTTTTTGGAATCCCAACCCAAACCAGTCAGGGCTTTTTGGAATCCCAACCCAAACCAGTCAGGGCTTTTTGGAATCCCAACCCAAACCAGTCAGGGCTTTTTGGAATCCCAACCCAAACCAGTCAGGGCTTTTTGGAATCCCAACCCAAACCAGTCAGGGCTTTTTGGAATCCCAACCCAAACCAGTCAGGGCCTTTCTGAATCCAACCCCCCCCAAGATCCAGGGCGTGGGCGATGCCTCGGGACAAACCCCCGGTGATTCCGCTGTCCCCTCCCCAGCCGGGCACTGCGGCGTCCCCAGCCCCATCGTGAACGGGCACATCAACGGCGAGAACTACAACTACCGGGGCAGCGTGGTGTACCAGTGCCAGCCCGGCTTCCGCCTCATCGGCATGTCCGTGCGCATCTGCCAGCAGGACCACCGCTGGTCCGGGAAGACCCCAGTCTGTGTGCGTAAGTACTTGTCATTCCTTCGGCCCTGGGGGACATTCCAGCCGGGAATCGGGGCTGGAAAGGGCTCTGGTGTTGGCTTTTCCAGCCTAGAAATGAAATTTGAGATCGTTTTAGGACATTCCAGATGGGAATCGGGGCTGGAAAGGGCTCTGGTGTTGGCTTTTTCAGCCTAGAAATGAAATTTGAGATCGTTTTACGACATTCCAGCCGGGAATCGGGGCTGGGAAGGGCTCTGGTGTTGCCTTTTTATCCTAGAAATGAAATTTGAGGTCGTTTTAGGACGTTCCATCTGGGAATCGGGGCTGGAAAGGGCTCTGGTGTTGCCTTTTTCAGCCTAGAAATGAAATTTGAGTTTGTTTTAGGAGATTCCAACCGGGAATTGGGGCTGGAAAGGGCTGTGGTGTTGGCTTTTCCAGCCTACAAATTAAATTTGAGGTCATTTTAGGACATTCCAGATGGGAATCGGGGCTGGAAGGGCTCTGGTGTTGCCTTTTTATCCTAGAAATGAAATTTGAGGTCGTTTTAGGACGTTCCATCNTTGCCTTTTTATCCTAGAAATGAAATTTGAGGTCGTTTTAGGACGTTCCATCTGGGAATCGGGGCTGGAAAGGGCTCTGGTGTTGCCTTTTTCAGCCTAGAAATGAAATTTGAGTTTGTTTTAGGAGATTCCAACCGGGAATTGGGGCTGGAAAGGGCTGTGGTGTTGGCTTTTCCAGCCTACAAATTAAATTTGAGGTCATTTTAGGACATTCCAGATGGGAATCGGGGCTGGAAGGGCTCTGGTGTTGCCTTTTTTTATCCTAGAAACGAAATTTGAGATCCTTTTAATATAGGAGGTTATAGAAAAGTGGATTTTTGTTGGAGCTCCAGGGGTTTTTGGGGATGTTCTGCGTAAATATCTAAAAAAGAATTTCTGCAAAAGCCCAACCCCCACAGGGGTGAATAGAGGTTGAGAGGTTTTGGGAAATTAGTGTCGTTGATAAAAAGTGCCAATTTGGAGGACAAGTCTTGATGCAATTCCCCCCCAGGCCAAGGCCCTTCTCTGGAGCCCCCCACCCTCGGGCCATTCCCTCCTTCCCACCTCGTTCTTGTTGTGCCCCAGCACCGAAAGCCCAAAACCCGAAAAATCAGGGTTAAGTTGGCAAGGGATGTGTGGTGTGAATCAGTGGAGTCCTGGCACTGAGCTGCAGGGAATTCCTGCTGCCATGAAAACCTACAAAAATCCCGTTCTATCAAGTTGGTGTGGGATTTTTGAAGAGGGCTCTGTGGTGTGAATCAGTGGGATCCTGGCACTCAGCTGCAGGGAATTCCTGCTGCCACGAAAACCTAAAAAAATCCAATTCTCTCAGGGTGGTGTGGGATTTTCAAAGAGGGATCTGTGGAATCAGTGGGATCCTGGCACTCAGCTGCAGGGAATTCCTGCTGCCATGAAAACCTACAAAAATCCCGTTCTCTCAGGGTGATCTGGGATTTTTGAAGAGAGATCTGTGGCATCAGTGGGATCCTGGCTGCCTGCAGAGGGGTGCAGGGAATTCCTGCTGCCACAAAAACCTACGAAAATCCCGTTCTATCAAGTTGGTGTGGGATTTTTGAAGAGGGATCTGTGGTGTGAATCAGTGGGATCCTGGCACTTGATTGCAGGGAATTCCTGCTGCCGGAAAAACCTACAAAAATCCCATTCTCTCAGCATGATCTGGGATTTTTGAAGAGGGATCTGTGGTGTGAATCAGTGGGATCCTGGCACCCGGCTGCAAGGAATTCCTGCTGCCAGTAAAACCTACAAAAATCCTGTTCTTTCAGGGTGATCTGGGATTTTTGAAGAGGGGCGTGTGATGTAAATCAGTGGGATCCTGGCTGCCTGGAGAGAGATGCAGGGAATTCCTGCTGCCAGAAAAACCTACAAAAATCCCATTTCCTCAGGGTGGTGTGGGATTTTTGAACAGGGATGTGTGGTGTGAATCACTGGGATCCTGGCACTCAGCTGCAGGGAATTCCTGCTGCCAGAAAAACCTACAAAAATCCCTTTCTCTCGGCGTGATCTGGGATTTTTCAAGAGAGATCTGCGGAACCAGTGGGATCCTGGCACTCGGCTGCAGGGAATTCCTGCTGCCAGAAAAACCTACAAAAATCCCATTTCCTCAGGGTGGTGTGGGATTTTTGAAGAGGGATCGGTGGTGTGAATCAGTGGGATCCTGGCACTTGATTGCAGGGAATTCCTGCTGCCGGAAAAACCTACAAAAATCCCATTCTCTCAGCATGATCTGGGATTTTTGAAGAGGGATCTGTGGTGTGAATCAGTGGGATCCTGGCACTTGATAGAGAGATGTGCTGAATTCCTGCTGCCAGAAAAACCTACAAAAATCCCATTCTCTCAGCATGATCTGGGATTTTTGAAGAGGGGCGTGTGATGTAAATCAGTGGGATCCTGGCTGCCTGGAGAGAGATGCAGGGAATTCCTGCTGCCATGAAAACCTACAAAAATCCCGTTCTCTCAAGGCCATCCTGTATCTCCACAGAGCTGACCCCAAATCTTGGAAGACTGAAGAAACCGATGCGGAATTTTGGGATTGACGTGGGGTTTTTTTCCTCTCCTACCCCCAGAACTTTTCCCAGCGGCTATTCCCGGAATAAATCCAGTGCTATTCCCAATTTTTACTTGCAGCCATCACCTGCGGCCACCCCGGCAACCCTCCCAACGGCCTCACGCAGGGCTCGCAGTTCAACCTCAACGACGTGGCCAAGTTCCAGTGCAACCCTGGCTTCCACCTGGAGGGAGCGTCCCAATCGCAGTGCCTGCCCAACGGCCAGTGGAGCAGCGCCCTGCCCTCCTGCCGAGGTCAGTCTGAGCCAGAAATCCCCAAAAACCCCCTGGGCATGGCCCCAGGGGATGTCAGAGCTGCTGGGAATCCCATATGGAGCTCCCAGAGCTGCTGGGAATCCCATGGATCAAACCTCCGACATTCCTGGGCCACAAATCCCCAGAAATCCCTGGGAGCCCCCCGAGAATGGCCCCAGGGGGTGTCGGAGCTGCTGGGAATCCCATGGATCAAACCTCTGACATTCCTGGGCCAGGAATCCCCAGAAATGCCCGGGAATGGCCCCAGGGGGTGTTGGGGCTGCTGGGAATCCCATGTGGAGCTCTCAGGGCTGCTGGGAATCCCATGGATCAAACCTCCGACATTCCTGATCCAGAAATCCCCAGGAACCTCATGGGTGTGGCCCCAGGGGTTATTGGAGTTGCTGGGAACCCCATGGATCAAACCTCTGACATTCCGGGCCAGGAATCCCCAGAAATCCCCGGGAATGGCCCCGGGGGGTACTGGAGCTGTGGGGAATCCCATGGATCAAACCTCTGACATTCCTGATCCAGAAATTCGTTGGAGCCCCCCGGGAATGGCCCCAGGGGGTGTTGGAGCTGTTGGGAATCCCATGGATCAAACCTCTGACATTCCCAAGCCAGAAATCCCCGGGAGACCCCAGGGCTGCTGGGGATCCCATGTGGAGCTCCCAGGGCTGCTGGGAATGCCATGGATCAAACCTCATTTCACCCTTGGGATATTCTCACCTCCCCACATCCTCCAAGGTGGTGGAAGTGGGGAGAGCACAAGGAAATTTGGGATCAGACCCCCTGGAATAGTTTTTCCTCCACCACCACAGTTTTGTGCAGGGCTCTTTTTCCCCTTCCCCTTTTTCCCTTTTTTCCCTTTTTCCCTTTTTCCTTTTTTTCCCTTTTTCCCTTTTTTCGCCGTTTTTCCCAAATTCNTTCCCTTTTTCCCTTTTTTCCCTTTTTCCGCCTTTCTCCCTTCCTCCTTTTTCCCCTTCTCCCCTTTTTCCCCTTATCCTCTTTTTCTTTTCCCCTTTTCCCCCCGGGCTGCCCCAATTCCCTTGGGATCAGCACTCAGACTCACTTCCCAAATCTCCTCCCTGCACTCCCTCCCCCTGCACTCCCCCGATCCAGGATCCCTGTCCGTGCAGGATTATTCCCCACCCCAAATCCCACTTTGGGATCGGTTATTTCCATCTGGATAATCTAAATCCCAATTTAGGACTGGAGATCCACTTTGGGATCGGTTATTTCCATCTGGATAATCTAAATCCCAATTTAGGACTGGAGATCCAAGCTCTGCTGCTGGGTTGGAATCTGCAGGATTGCCTCGATTCCCTTTTTCCCCCTTTTCACAAGGAATTTTTCCATTTCCACCCTAAAAATAGAATTTTTTAATTCCCACCCTAAAAAACATTTTTAAAAAACCCAGAAAAAACCCCTAAAACTGCAGCGTAAAGTTTGCAGTTTCCCACTGTTTTTCCTGCTTTTCTTAAATCCCACTTTGGGATCAGTTATTCCCAGCTGGATTTGCTAAATCCCAATCTGAACTCCCTTTTTCCCCTTCTCATGAGGAATTTTTCCATTCCCACCCTAAAAATGTTTTTTAAAAAAAAAGCATAAAGAATTTAAATCACATCGTAAAATTCATAATTTTCCATCATTTTTCCCGCTTTTTTAAAATCCCACTTTGGGATCAATTATTCCCAGCTGGATTTGCTAAATCCCAATCTGAACTCCCTTTTTCCCCCCTTTTCATGAGGAATTTTTCCATTCCCAGCCTAAAAACTGTTTTAAAAAAAGTGAAAAAACCTTAAATCACAGCATAAAATTTCCAATTCTCCACCATTTTTCCCCACTTTTTTTAATTCCCACTTTGGGATCAGTTATTCCTAGCTGGACGTGCTAAATCCCGATCTGAACTCCTTTTTTCCCCCTTTTCATAAGGAATTTTTCCATTCCCAGCCTAAAAACTGTTGTAAAAAAAGGCGACAAAAACTTAAATCACGTAAAACTGCCAATTCTTCACCATTTTTCCTGCTTTTTTTAAATCCCACTTTGGGATCAGTTTTTCCCAGCTGGATATGTTAAATCCCAACCTGAACTCCATTTTTCCCCCTTTTCGCGAGGAATTTTTCTATCCTATTCCTATCCTATTTCTATTTTTAAACATAAAAAAACATTTAAAAAAAAAAAGCAGCAAAGAAAACCCAAATCACGGAGTAAAATCACCAATTCTCCACCGTTTTTCCCGCTGTGGGTTTTTTTTTTTTGTTTTTTTTGGTTTTTTTTGGCCGATCCCACATTTTCCACCCCCCGCCCCTCGTTTTCCCGTTATTTTTGGGGTGTTGTTCTGTTGTTTGTCCGCAGTTGTGAACTGTTCTGACCCGGGGCACCTGGAAAACAGCGTCCGGCAAGTGCAGCCGAGCGGCGCCCACAGGTTCAGCTTCGGCACCACCGTGTCCTACCAGTGCGCCCACGGATTTTATTTGTTGGGAACGCACGTGCTGACGTGCCAGGGGGACGGCACGTGGGACAGAGCCCTCCCCCAGTGCCTGTGTAAGTGTCCCCAACGCTCCAGCCGCTCGTCCCCGGGGGTTTTGTGGGGTTTTAGCGGAGTTCTCGGGGGAAAATCCCCATAAAATCACGTGGGAGTGGTTATGGGGTTTAGCGGAGTTCTTGGGGGAAAATCCTGATGGAATCACGTGGGAGCGGTTGTGGAGTTTAGTGGAATTCTTGGGGGAAAATCCCAGTGGAATCAGGTGGGAGTTTTGTGGGGTTTGGCAGAGTTCTTGGGGGAAAATCCCCATGGAATCACGTGGGAGTTTTGTGGGGTTTAATGGAGTTCTCAGGGGAGAATCCTGATGAAATCACGTGGGAGGTGTTGTGGGGTTTAGCGGAGTTCTTGGGGGAAAATCCCAATGGAATCATGTGAAAGTTTCATGGAGTTCTCCGGGGAAAATCCTCTTGAAATCACGTGGGAGTTTTGTGGGGTTTAGTGGAGTTCTCGGGGGAAAATCCCAATGGAATCACGTGGGAGTGGTTATGGGGTTTAGTGGAATTCTTGGGGGAAAATCCCGATGGAATCACATGGGAGGTTTGTGGGGTTTTGTGGAGTTCTTGGGGGAAAATCCCCTTGAAAGCACGTGGAAGTTTCATGGAGCTCTCCGGGGAAAATCCTCTTGAAATCACGTGGGAGTGGTTATGGGGTTTAGTGGAGTTCTTGGGGGAAAGTCCCCATCAATCACGTGGGAGTTTTGTGGGGTTTGGCAGAGTTCTCGGGGGAAAGTGCCCGTGAAATCATGTGGGAGTTTTATGGGGTGTAGCAGAGTTCTCGGGGGAAAATCCCCATGAAATCACATGGGAGCGGTTGTGGGGTTTAGCGGAGTTCTTGGGGGACAATCCCCGTGAAATCAAGTGGGAGTTTTATGGGGTTTAGTGGAGTTCTTGGGGGAAAATCCCCATGAATCAGGTGGGAGTTTTGTGGGGTTTGGCGGAGTTCTTGGGGGAAAATCCCCATGGAATCACGTGGGAGTTTTGTGGGGTTTGGCGGAGATCTCGGGGGAAAATCCTCTTGAAATCACAGAGTTTTGTGGGGTTTAGTGGAGTTCTCGGGGGAAAATCTGCATGAAATCACGTGGGAGTGGTTTTGGGGTTGAGCGGAGTTCTCAGGGGAAAATCTCCATGAAATCATGTGGGAGTTTTGTGGGGTTTAATGGGGTTCTTGGGGGAAAATCCCGATGGAATCACATGGGAGCACTTATGGGGTTTAGCGGAGTTGTTGGGGGAAAATCTCCATGAAATCATGTGGGAGTTTTGTGGGGTTTGGCGGAACTCTCGGGGGAAAATCCCCATGGAATCACGTGGGAATGGTTGTGGGGGTTGCAGGTGCTGCCCGGGAAGGGGTTTGGGGTTGAGGAGAGGGGTTCTGCTGGAGGGGGTTCCCTGTACAGGGAGAGGCCAATCCTGGTGGGGTTTGGGGCTGAGGAGAGGGATCCTGGTGGGGTTTGGAGAGGGGTCGTGCTGGAGGAGGTTCCCGATAGAGGGAGAGGCCAATCCTGATGGGGTTTGGGGCTGAGCAGAGGGGTCCCGGTGGGGTTGAGGAGAGGGATTCTGCTGGAAGGGGTTCTGTGTGCAGATCCCACTGGGGTTTGGGGCTGAGGAGAGGGATTCTGCTGGAAGGGGTTCTGTGTGCAGGGAGAGGCCGATCCCAATGAGGTTTGGGGTTGAGAGGGGTCCTACTGGAGGGGCTTCCCTGTGCAGGGAGAGGCCAATCCCAGTGGGGTTTGGGGTGGAACGGAGGGGTCCTGTGGGGTTTGGAATTAAGGAGAGGGATCCTGTGGGGCTGAGGAGAGGGATCCCGTTGGAGGAGATTCCCTATACAGGGAGAGTCTGATCTCGGTGGGGTTTGGGGTTGAGGAGAGGGGTCCTGTGGGGTTGAGAGGGTTCCTGGTGGAGGGGGTTCCCCATACAGGGAGAGGCCGATCCTGGTGGAGTTTGGGGGTTCGGGGCGGCTCCAGCTGGGATGGGGCAGGGGGAGAGGATGGGAGCAGCTCTGGAGCACAGGGAGAACTCACCTGAGTGAGGACCACCCCCTGCCCCTGCCACCCCACACTCTGGGCAGGGAAATTCCCGGATTCGGGATCAATCCGGGATGAGTCCCCCCAGCTGCAGTGCAGCTGCTCAGGAGGATTCCCTCCCTCCTGGCTCTGGGTTTATCCCGTTTTTCCCAATGTCCGGCCCTTCTTTCCGCTGCGATTGGAACTGGGAGGCTCTGGGGGCTTTCGGGAATTGTGGGAAGGCAGAATATTCCAGTTTCTCTCGTGCTGTCCTGGCCATCCCCATGGATTTTAGGGAGCTATCCCAATATCCCAGTCCTCGCGGGGAATTCGGGATCCCAGGGGGATTTTAGCTGCCTTGGGGCGGTGCAGGCAGGATCAGGTTGTCCCTTTGGACCCCAAACCATTCCCTGCCCTCAGGAATGGCCTCGGAGCTCTGGAAATTCTGCTTGGCTTGAGCTGTTCCAAAGCTGGGATTGTTCCTTTTTTCCCCCATTTTTATCCCTCCACACCAGCCATACCAAGCAGCTCTGGGCACGTTTCCCTTTCCTTCTGTCCTGTCCTCGCCCCTTGCACGGATCCTGGGGAATGACGATCCATGTTCCCACAGCAAGGGGGGAATTCCGGTTAAAATCCCAAAATCCCAGCCTCTCTCAGCTCCCTGAGTACACGGGATCTCCTTCCTTAAAATGTTGGCTCTTGGAGCATTTGTGGGCACTTGGAAGCCCCAGGTCGGTTTTGCCACTGATTCCGTGAGTTTCTGGGGTTCAGAGTTTAAAAAAAAATTGAGATTTTTCCATGTTTTTAGTTTCTGGGTGTTGAACTTCCCTGTGAGGGTGGGGAGGCCCCGGCACAGGTGGAGTTGTCCCATCCCTGGAAGTGTCCCCATCCCTGGGAGTGTCCCATCCCTGGGAGTGTCCCATCCCTGGGAGTGTCCCATCCCTGGGAGTGTCCCATCCCTGGGAGTGTCCCATCCCTGGGAGTGTCCCATCCCTGGGAGTGTCCCATCCCTGGGAGTGTCCCATCACTGGAAGTGTCCCTGTCCCTGGG
>VZRL01006442.1:26412-51507 GCA_013397895.1 Origma solitaria | reverse complement strand
AAAAAAAAAATTAAACATCTCCTAATGCTAAAGGCAGCCCCGAGTTCCTTTTCCAGGTGCACAAGAGCAATTTTCGGAATAAATCCCACAAACCCCTCACACCTTTCCCTGGATCTCGGATAATTAGCAGGAGTTCCGTGTGACACGGAACAAAGCGACACTGTGCAATTAGGGCCGCGTTGGACAGCTGAGAGGGGAAAAAAAAGAGGGGAAAAAAGGAAAATCTGGGGGAGAAGGTGGAAGTTAATTAACAGCCATCGACAAAAGGAGAGAATTAGACGAGAGCATTACAAGGAACTTCTGCCGCCGCTAATTCCCGAGTTAATCTTAATGGATGGGTTGACATTCCCGGCTCCGGAGGGAATGTCACGGCCGTGTCCTTGTCCCTTTGCCGTTGCAGCCGTGTTCTGTGGGGACCCGGGGACCCCCGCCCAGGGCCGGCGCGAGGACCGAGGCTTCACCTACCGCTCGTCCGTGTCCTTCTCGTGCCTGGCGCCGCTGGTGCTCGTGGGCTCGGCGCGGAGGTTCTGCCAGTCGGATGGGACGTGGAGCGGGACCCAGCCCAGCTGCATCGGTGAGGGGGAGCCGTGGGGTTTGGTGCTCGGCGGTTTTCATCCCCGAATTTGTGGGAATGAGTGCTGGGCTGGCCTGGGAATCAGCTGGAGGGGTGCTGCTTTTGGGGGTGGGTACTCACTGGTGGTCAACAGCTCTTCTCTCCTTCTCTTTCTCTTCTTCTCTCCTTCTTCCCTTCTCCTTCTCCCTTCCTCCTTCCCTTCTTCTTCTCCCTTTCTCCTTTTCCTTCTCCCCTTTTCCTCTCCCCTTTTCCTTCTCCCCTTCTCCTTTTCCTTCTCCCCTTTTATTTCTTCCCTCTTCCTTCTCCCCTTCTTCCCCTTTTCCTTCTCCCCTTCTCCTTCTTCTCTCTTCCTTCTCCCTTTCTCCTTCTCCTTCTCCCCTTTCCCTTCTCCCTTTCTCCTTCTCCTTCTCCCCTTTCCCTTCTCCCCTTTCTCTTCCCTTTTCCCTTCCCCTTTTCCTTTCCCTTTTCCCTCTCCCCTTCTCCCCCTCCTCCCCCAGCAAATGCCATTTTCTGCCCAAGCAAGGCAGAAAGGGAAGGTGATGGATCCGAGATCCAAATTCGTGCCGAGCCCAGGGCAGGGATTAGGATGGGATGGGGCAATCCCGTGCTCCTGGAGCTCGGGATGGCCTTGGGAGCCAAACCCCGCTCATGTTCCAGATCCGTGTGCCTCGAGGGTCTGAGCTCCCCATAAACCCCGGCCCTGTGTTTTCCAGACCCCAGCCTCACGACGTGTGCGGACCCCGGAGTGCCTCTTTTTGGGATGCAGAACAATTCCCAGGGCTATCAGGTACTGCCAGGGCAGCGACGGTGCCCCAAAACCGGCCCTGCTCCGTCCTTGTCATGGAGTCACGTGTCATCCCGTGGAGTCATGTGTTATCCCGTGGATTCACGTGTTATCCCGTGGATTCATGTGTTATCCCATGGATTCACATGTTATCCCATGGATTATCCCGTGGATTCATGTGTAGTCGTATGGCTTCATGTATCTCCTTCCATGGATTCATGCATCATCCCATGGATTCATGTGTTCTCCCATGGATTCATGTGTTCTCCCATGGATTCATGTGTTATCCCATGGATTCACATGTCATCCCGTGGATTCATGTGTTCTCCCATGGATTCATGTGTCATCCCGTGGATTCATGTGTTATCCCATGGATTCACGTGTTATCCCATGGATTCACATGTCATCCCGTGGATTCATGTGTTATCCCATGGATTCATGTGTTCTCCCATGGATTCACATGTCATCCCGTGGATTCATGTGTTCTCCCATGGATTCACATGTCATCCCATGGATTCACATGTCATCCTGTGGATTCATGTGTTCTCCCATGGATTCATGTGTTCTCCCGTGGATTCATGTGTTATCCCATGGATTCACGTGTTCTCCCATGGATTCACGTGTCATCCCGTGGATTCATGTGTTATCCCATGGATTCACGTGTCATCCCGTGGATTCATGTGTTATCCCATGGATTCCTGTGTCCTTCCATGGATTCCTGCCTCCCCCTGGGAGCAGGACACCCCAACATGCTCCTTTAGAGCTCCGAGTGTGTTTGCACAGCATTAATTAGCAGTGCATTCTATCTGGAATTAACGACAGTGCCAATTAACAGTCACTGCTGTTCACACTGGTGCCACAATTCCCATGAATTTCCAGCCCAAATCCTGCAGTGCCTTTGCCATTCCCAGCTCCCATCCAGCATTGGGATGGGGACAGAAATCCCACAGCAATTCCCTGGGGGTCCGTTCCCTGCTGGGCCCAGGGCTGGGATGGTTCGTCCCCTGCCAGAGTGCATCCTTCAGTCTTCCTGCTAATTACTTACCTTAACCCTGGGCTTTAATTAATTAATTTTCAGTTTTAATTGATTTTAAGACACCATCAGTGTGATTTTTGCCCAGCTGGGAGCTGCCCCTGGGGTGGAGGTGGAGGGGTGAGGTGGTGACAAGGGAATGATCAAATCCCTCCGGAATTGCGTGGAATGAATCCCTGGGAATCGCTGGGAATCTGAGCGTTGCTCTCCCGTTGGCGCAGGTGGGAAGTGTCCTGTTCTTCCGGTGCCAGAAGGGATATCTCCTGCAGGGCTCCACCACCAGGACCTGCCTGCCCAACCTCACCTGGAGCGGCGTCCAGCCCGACTGCGTCCGTAAGTGCGGGGAGCGCCTCGGCCACGCCGGGTCGGTGCTCTGGGGGATGTGTGCTTGGAGGAAATGCCTTGGATTTTAGGGAGAGTTGGGGATTAGGAGGGAATTGTTCCTTGTGAGGGGCTGGGATGGAATGCCCAGAGAAGCTGGGGCTTCCCTGGAGTGACCAAGGCCAGGCTGGAGCACTCTGGGATAGGGAAAGGTGTCTCTGCCGTGGTTCCTCAGTGTCCCTTCCCACCCAGCCCATCCCAGGATCCCTGGGAGTGTCCAAGGCCAGGCTGGAGCACTCTGGGATAGGGAAAGGTGTCCCTGCTGTGGCTCCTCACTGTCCTTTCCCACCCAGCCCATCCCAGGATCCCTGAAGTGTCCCAGGCCAGGCTGGACAGGGCTTGGAGCAGCCTGGGGTGGTGGGAGGTGTCCCTGCCATGACTCCTCACTCTCCCTTCCCACCCAGCCCATCCCAGGATCCCCAGCATTCCACGATAACAAAGGGAGCTCACAGATCCCTTCTCTCCTGCCATTCCACCTCGCGATTCCAGGTGGGATTCTCCTTGCCTGGCCCTCCCCCAGAGCCACAGTTCCAGGTGAAAAGTTGGTTTTTGCTTCTGTTTGATGTCCAGGATTGATCTGGGAGGGCTCCCAATGCTTCTTCTCTTTCATAACTTTTCTTTTTGAAGTCCCTCATTTCCCTTCTACACCAGGAATTTAATTTCATATATTTAAGTGGTGATATCCATCCTAAATAACCTCTCTATCCTAAGGATTCAAAAGCTTTTTCCTCTCCCCTGGGAGGCTTTTTTTTTGAGGAAATATTCTTACATTAACAAATCCTATGGATAGGGGAACAAGCCCTAAAATTTATAATTTTATATGCTCTGACATGGAAGGACAGGGCTCTGGATGGGGCTAATGAGTGCTGGGGCTCCCAAATTATGGGAATTCAGGTCCGTTTTCCACTCTTTGGACTTCCTAAATCATCCCCTGGAAAAGGAGGATACCTGCATGCTGCTGAGGGTTTGTGTGAGAATTACAGAAAGGACAAATTCAGCAAAAATTCATCTTTAAGTTCCCTTCCACTCTGCGAGTCACGAGTTCTTCACATTTTGTAAGTTCTCTCCATTAACATATTGGGCCTTAATCCTCCAATTACAGCTTTGGGTGATGATGTTAATTACTCCAAGTTTGCTCCCCCAATCCACTGTTGGTTCCATATTTTGGGGCTCTGAGGGACCAAAGTGTCCTTGGATTTTCCAACTGAGAGGAATTATTTTGTCTAAAACGCCGCGAACAGAGGTTTTTAGCACTTTTTTATAGAGTCCAGAGTGATACACCGAAATTACACGTTCACAAAAAATACAGAAGCTTTTTAGCACTTTTTTATAGAGTCCAGAGTGATACACCGAAATTACACGTTCACAAAAAATACAGAAGCTGAAATCCTCCGTTGTCCCTGTCCCTTGCAGCCCACCACTGCAGGCAGCCCGAGACCCCCTCGCACGCCAACGTGGGCGCGCTGGACCTGCCCTCGCTGGGTTACACTCTGATCTACTCCTGCCAGAGCGGCTTCTACCTCACCGGCGGCTCCGAGCACCGCACCTGCAAGGCCGACGGCAGCTGGACGGGGAAACCGCCCATCTGCCTGGGTGAGGGGCTGGGGGCCCTAAAAGCGTCCCCAGGGTGTGTTTGTAGGGGCTGGAGAAACCCTGAGGTCCTTCAGAGGGGGTTTTCGACCTGTCCGTAGAGCTGGGACTCAGTTCTGGGGTCGGAACTCAAGGGAAGGAGGGAGGGAATCGAAGCCAACACAGCCTTGATTTTTCTTTTCCCCCTTAAAAGTTGTGGGGTAGCAGAGGCTGATTTTCAGTTGGTGTCCACAGCAGAATCTCAGAATTAGGTTGGAAAAGGCCCTTGAGGTCAATTCTGGGGTCGGAACTCAAGGAGGGAGGGAATTGAGGCCAACTCCCCATGGCCTTGATTTTTTTCTTTTCCCCCTTAAAAGTTGAGGGGTGGCACAGCCTGATTTTCAGTTGATCTCCACCATTGGTGTCCACCACGGAATCCCAAAATTCAGTTGGAAAAGGCCCTTGAGGTCAGTTCTGGGGTCAGAACTCTAGGGAAGGAGGAAGGGAATTGAGGCCAACTTCCCATGGCCTTGATTTTTTCTTTTCCCCCTTAAAATCTGTGGGATGGCAGAGGCTGATTTTTAGTTGATCTCCACCGTTGGGTTCCACAGCAGAATCCCAAAATTCAGTTGGAAAAGGCCCTTGAGGTCAATTCTGGGGTCGGAACTCAAGGAGGGAGGGAATTGAGGCCAACTCCCCATGGCCTTGATTTTTTTCTTTTCCCCCTTAAAATTGTGGAATGGCAGAGCCTGATTTTTGGTTGGTGTCCACAGCAGAATCCCAAAATTCAGTTGGAAAAGGCCCTTGAGGTCAATTCTGGGGTCGGAACTCAAGGAGGGAGGGAATTGAGGCCAACTCCCCATGGCCTTGATTTTTTTCTTTTCCCCCTTAAAATTGTGGAATGGCAGAGCCTGATTTTTGGTTGGTGTCCACAGCAGAATCCCAAAATTCAGTTGGAAAAGGCCCTTGAGGTCAATTCTGGGGTCGGAACTCAAGGAGGGAGGGAATTGAGGCCAACTCCCCATGGCCTTGATTTTTTTCTTTTCCCCCTTAAAATTGTGGAATGGCAGAGCCTGATTTTTGGTTGGTGTCCACAGCAGAATCCCAAAATTCAGTTGGAAAAGGCCCTTGAGGTCAATTCTGGGGTCGGAACTCAAGGAGGGAGGGAATTGAGGCCAACTCCCCATGGCCTTGATTTTTTTCTTTTCCCCCTTAAAATTGTGGAATGGCAGAGCCTGATTTTTGGTTGGTGTCCACAGCAGAATCCCAAAATTCAGTTGGAAAAGGCCCTTGAGGTCAATTCTGGGGTCGGAACTCAAGGAGGGAGGGAATTGAGGCCAACTCCCCATGGCCTTGATTTTTTTCTTTTCCCCCTTAAAATTGTGGAATGGCAGAGCCTGATTTTTGGTTGGTGTCCACAGCAGAATCCCAAAATTCAGTTGGAAAAGGCCCTTGAGGTCAATTCTGGGGTCGGAACTCAAGGAGGGAGGGAATTGAGGCCAACTCCCCATGGCCTTGATTTTTTTCTTTTCCCCCTTAAAATTGTGGAATGGCAGAGCCTGATTTTTGGTTGGTGTCCACAGCAGAATCCCAAAATTCAGTTGGAAAAGGCCCTTGAGGTCAATTCTGGGGTCGGAACTCAAGGAGGGAGGGAATTGAGGCCAACTCCCCATGGCCTTGATTTTTTTCTTTTCCCCCTTAAAATTGTGGAATGGCAGAGCCTGATTTTTGGTTGGTGTCCACAGCAGAATCCCAAAATTCAGTTGGAAAAGGCCCTTGAGGTCAATTCTGGGGTCGGAACTCAAGGAGGGAGGGAATTGAGGCCAACTCCCCATGGCCTTGATTTTTTTCTTTTCCCCCTTAAAATTGTGGAATGGCAGAGCCTGATTTTTGGTTGGTGTCCACAGCAGAATCCCAAAATTCAGTTGGAAAAGGCCCTTGAGGTCAATTCTGGGGTCGGAACTCAAGGAGGGAGGGAATTGAGGCCAACTCCCCATGGCCTTGATTTTTTTCTTTTCCCCCTTAAAATTGTGGAATGGCAGAGCCTGATTTTTGGTTGGTGTCCACAGCAGAATCCCAAAATTCAGTTGGAAAAGGCCCTTGAGGTCAATTCTGGGGTCGGAACTCAAGGAGGGAGGGAATTGAGGCCAACTCCCCATGGCCTTGATTTTTTTCTTTTCCCCCTTAAAATTGTGGAATGGCAGAGCCTGATTTTTGGTTGGTGTCCACAGCAGAATCCCAAAATTCAGTTGGAAAAGGCCCTTGAGGTCAATTCTGGGGTCGGAACTCAAGGAGGGAGGGAATTGAGGCCAACTCCCCATGGCCTTGATTTTTTTCTTTTCCCCCTTAAAATTGTGGAATGGCAGAGCCTGATTTTTGGTTGGTGTCCACAGCAGAATCCCAAAATTCAGTTGGAAAAGGCCCTTGAGGTCAATTCTGGGGTCGGAACTCAAGGAGGGAGGGAATTGAGGCCAACTCCCCATGGCCTTGATTTTTTTCCCCCTTAAAATTGTGGAATGGCAGAGCCTGATTTTTGGTTGGTGTCCACAGCAGAATCCCAAAATTCAGTTGGAAAAGGCCCTTGAGGTCACCAAGTGACCCCAACCCCCAAGTGCCACCTCCAGTCTGTCCTTAAACAGAGCCACCTGGGGACATTCTGGGGGTTTTTTTGGGGTCTGAAAGGACCTGCACAGGACAAATGTTGTTTATCTCACCTGAATTTTACTACCACGAAGTCTTGGGTGAGGAACATGTCCTGAGCCGTTGAAATGGTCAAGCTCTGCTCCCTGGGGACAGGGACAGGAGGAGAGGGAACGGCCTCAGGAGGGTCAGGTTGGACATCAGGACAGTCAGAGTGGACACCAGAAGGGTCAGAGTGGACACCAGGAGGGTCAGGGTGGACACCAGGAGGGTCAGGGTGGACACCAGGAGGGTCAGGGTGGACCTCAGGAGGAATTTCCTCATGGAAGGGACAGTCAGGCCCTGGAAGGGGAAATTTGGCATCCCCGTCCCTGGGGGTGGCACTCTAGGCTGGTGACAAGGTGGGGATCAGGCACGGCTTGGACTCCGTGACCCCAGAGGGTTTCCCAGCCTGAGGAATTCGGGGCTGGGCAGTGCCAGCCCCCGCAGAGCTCACCCGCCCTGTTTTCCGTCCCAGCCGACGTCCGGCCCAGCGGGAGGCCCGTGGGCACCGCGCGGGAGCCGCCGCTCGCCAAGCTCTCAGGTGAGGCTCCGTCCCCACCCCTGCTGTCCCTGCTGTCCCTGGACCTCACCAAACCCACCCTCCCGACGTCCCTGGCACGGCCGAGCTCCGCATGTCCCATCCCGTTCCTTGGGGACACACAGGAGCCTTAGGGGGGCTGGGAATGGACACCCACTGCCCTCCCGGAGCTTTCCAGCCCTGGGGACAATGTGGGGACCTTGGGGACAACGTGGGGACCTCGTGGACAACATGGGGGCCTTGGGGACAATGTAAGGGCCTTGGGGATGGGAGGGGACCTTGGGGACAATGTGAGGGTCTCGGGGATGATGGGAGCACCTTGGGGACACTGAGGGGACCTTGGGGACACTGAAGGGACCGTGGGGACAATGTGGGGACGATGTGAGGGCCTTGGGGGTGGGAGGGGACCTAGGGGACACTGAGGGGACCTTGGGGAAAACGTGGGAACAATGTGAGGGCCTTGGGGATGACAGGAGGAACTTGGGGACACTGAGGGGACCTCAGGGACCTTGGGGACAATGTGGGGACGATGTGAGGGCCTTGGGGATGATGTGGGGACCTNAGTAGTGGGACATTGGGGACAGGGAGGGGAATGGATGGAAATGCTTCAGTTTTTCCCCAAAAAACGGGAATCCGTGGCGATGCTCTTGTTTTTTCCCTGAAAAATGGGAATAGATGGAAACGCTCCTATTTTTTTCATTGAAAAATGGGAATGGCTGGAAACAGTCCTATTTTTTCCCTGAAAACGGGAATGGCTGGAAACGGTCCTGGTTTTTCCCTGAAAAACGGGAATGGCTGGAAATGCTCCTATTTTTTCCCTGAAAAACGGGAATAGATGGAACTAGTCCTATTTTTTCCCCTGAAAATGGGAATCCATTGTGATGCTCCTGTTTTTCCCCTGAAAAATGGGAATAGATGGAAACGCTCCTATTTTTTCCCTGAAAACGGGAACCCGTGGCGATGCTCTTGTTTTTATCCCTGAAAAATGGGAATGGCTGGAAACGCTCCTATTTTTCCCTGAAAATGGGAATGGCTGGAAACACTCCTATTTTCCCCTGAAAATGGGAATGGCTGGAAACACTCCTATTTTTCACTGAAAAATGGGAATGGCTGGAAACACTCCTATTTTTCCCTGAAAATGGGAATGGCTGGAAACGCTCCTATTTTTCCCTGAAAATGGGAATGGCTGGAAACACTCCTATTTTCCCCTGAAAATGGGAATGGCTGGAAACACTCCTATTTTTCACTGAAAAATGGGAATGGCTGGAAACACTCCTGTTTCTTTCCCTGAAAAATGGGAACAGATGGAAACGCTCTTATTTTTTCCCTGAAAAGGGGAATCTGTGGTGATGGTCCTATTTTCCCCTGAAAATGGGAATGGCTGGAAACGCTCCTATTTTCCCCTGAAAAACGGGAACCCACGGCAATGCTCCGTTTTTCCTCATCCCCACCCGCAGTGCCCGCGGACGTGTTCGCGAGGAATTCGCTGTGGAAAGGCTCCTACGAGTACCTGGGGAAGAAGCAGCCGGCCATGCTCTCGGTCACCAGCTTCGACCCCGCCACCAGCAAGGTCAACGCCACCCTCATCGACCACAGCGGGGTGGAGCTACAGGTGTCCGGTAAGAGATGTCCACAGTGGGGTGGATTTTGGGGGAAAATTCCCTCCTGGAAAGGGTTTGGAGTTGCCCAGAGGGAGGTTTGGAGTGCCCACCCCTGGAAGGTTTTGGTAAAAAAGATGGGATTTTGGGAATTGGGATTTGATGATCCTCAGGGGTCCCTTCCAGCTTGGTATTCCATGAGGCTGATGGAGCTGCTGGAACCTGGAATTCCTGGAGATGGGATCAGCTGGGAGGGGCTCCATGAGCTGCCCACAATTGGCAAAATTCCCAAATCTTGGGAATCCGCTGCCCACAATCGGCAAAATTCCCAAATCTTGGGAATCCGCTGCCCGCAATTGGCAAAATTCCCAAATCTTGGGAATCCGCTGCCCACAATTGGCAAAATTCCCAAATCTTGGGAATCCGCTGCCCGCAATCGGCGAAATTCCCAAATCTTGGGAATCCGCTGCCCACAATCGGCAAAATTCCCAAATCTTGGGAATCCACTGCCCACAGTCAGCAAAATGAGTTCTCCCCCATCCCTGCCCTCCTGGAGCACCAGGCTCTTCCTGATCCAGCAGCAGAACCTAAAAATTAAATATTGAGTCCTTTCCCCTATGGAAAACACCCTCAATATCCTGGGCTGTGTTTCCCGGGTGGTTTCTCTGCCCTCCCATGAATTACTCCAAGCCAGAGCGATCCAGAGCTGACAAAATCCCATTTTTCCCAGGGATTTACAAGAAGGAGGACGTGCACCTGCTGCTCCAGGTGTACCAGATCATGGGGCCGCTGGAGATCTTCGCCAACAAGTTCAGGAACGACAAATGGGCTCTGGATGGACACGTGAGTGCCCAAAATATGCAAAATTCCCATGGTATCCCAGCCTGGATTCCCTTCCCTGGAGCTGAGGGAGAATTCCCAGAGCTGGGGGCGGGATGAGGCTGTCCCAGTGCCCCGTGGGGACATGTGGCACTTCCCCAGCACGTGACACAATGTTGGGTGACAGCTCCTACAGCTCGGGCTGGTTTTATTGCCTGAACCAGGAGAGGTTTAGGTTGAAAATCAGGAGGAATTCCTTCCCAATTTCCCATAAAATCCACTCTCCCAAGGAATCTTGTGGGTCTTGCGATGTCCTTGCAAGCCCGGGAGGTGGATTTGAGGGTTGGCAGGACAAGAGACAGCCTCAAGATACCCCAGGGAAGGTTTAGGTTGGAAATCAGGAGGAATTTCTTCCCAATATCCCAAAAATCCATAAATCCATGAATCTCCTGGATAATGCCGGAGGAGAAACCAACGTGGTTCCATGTGGACGTTTTGCATCTGCTCCACATTGCTCTGGAAGAGCTGATTTTCCCTAACAGAATCAATTCCTCACCCCAGTGCTTCCCCCACCCTTTAGGGATCCATAGGATCTTGGGAAAAATGTGCATCTGATGATTGACCCATGGCCACTTTTCCCTCTCCCTCTGGATGATCCTCTCGGGTTTATCGGATTTTTTTCTTTTTGGCTTCCCTTCCATCGAGAGGGCAGAATTTGGAGCTGTTGGGCAGCGAAACTCCTTGAAAAACGCCAGGATTTTCTGGGGAATCACATCCAATTAACGCAGCTGGGATGGGCTGGGTGTTCAATCCCAGGGAAACGTTGGATAAATCCATCGATCTCTCTCCTGTCCCCTCAGGTCTCGTCAGAATCCTCGAGCGGCACCTTCGTGTACCAGGGCTTTGTGCGCGGCAAAGGCTTCGGGCAGTTCGGCCTCCAGAGACTTGGTAAAATTCCTTGGATTTGCCCTTTTTCCCCTCAATTCCCAAAACTCCCTTTGGGCCTGGTGGGGATTTCCAAATGGGGAATGTTTCTCCAGTCCCTGGTTTCATTTTCGGCGCTTTCCGCACGTTCCGCCGAGCTCGGTGTGAGGTTTGTGGGAGATGGAGAGCACAAAAAAACAACGAAATGGATAATTTGGGAGCAGAGGGAGGGATGAACAGGCTGCTGTCCAAATGGAAGCTCAAACAGCACCGGGACATTTTTCCAGGTGCTCCTCTCCACATTTCCAGATCCGTGCCGAGCCCAAATCCCATTTCCACCACGGAAAGTGTCTCCGTCGGAAATCACAGAGGCCCTTGAGAGCTTAAACCACCCAAAGTTTAAGCTCCTAAATACCTCTTAAAACGTGGCTTGAGCTCTTTAATCCCTCGGGATTGTTGGAATCTCATCACCTTAATGGATGCTCATTATTTCAGCGTTTCAGACTCTCCCTTAAAGCCCAACTTTACGCATCCAAGTTGGATCATTTTGGCAAAATGAATCGATTTAAATAAATGTTTAATTGCAGCTCTAAATAAATGACAAGGCCTAAGCCGGGCTGGATCTCCAAACCATCCTCTCTGCATCCCAGCAGCTTTAAATTCCCTTTCCCAGCACCTCTTCCCCTCACTTTGCTGCTCAAGCCAAGCAAAATGACTTTTTGCAGCATTTTGTGACTCGAGCAAAGCCTTTTTCCCCCATCAGGGCCTTGGAAATATATTCCTTTCTGCCGTTTTTTCAGATATCAGCATGATGGAAAACGACCCCGAATCCATCGGCCACCACTTTGCGTCCAACAGCAGCTCGGTGGCGGCCGCCATCCTTGTGCCTTTCATCGCCCTCATTATCGCAGGGTTCGTGCTTTATCTCTACAAACACAGGTGCGTTTGGGGGAGCCTTTCCAAAAACTGAAAGCATTTCGGGAGGTTGAGAGAAATATAAAACCTTAAAATTCCCTCCCACTTTAGGGTTGGTTTTATTCAGGAGGTAGGGCAATAACAAAGTAGAGAGTAAACGTCCAGAGAAATTTTAACCAATTTTATTTCGGACAAATTTTGTTTTTTTGAGAAGGGTTCAGTGATGAAGGAATTCCTTGTGCCTTTCATCGCCCTCATTATCGCAGGGTTCGTGCTTTATCTCTACAAACACAGGTGCGTTTGGGGGAACCTTTCCAAAAAGTGAAATAATTTTGGGAGGTTGAGAGAAATACTTAAAAATCTTAAAATTCCCCACCCCCCCTTTAAGGTTGGTTTTATTTAGGAGGTAGGGCAATAACAAAGTGTGAAGGGGAGAGTAAACGTCCAGAGAAATTTTAACCAATTTTATTTCAGACCAATTTTATTTTTTTGGGAAGGGTTCAGTGGTGAAATAATTCCTTGTGCCTTTCATCGCCCTCATTATCGCAGGGTTCGTGCTTTATCTCTACAAACACAGGTGCGTTTGGGGGAGCCTTTCCAAAAACTGAAAGCATTTCGGGAGGTTGAGAGAAATACTTTAAAATTTTAAAATTCCCTCCCCACTTTAGGTTAGTTTTATTCAGGAGGTAGGGCAATAACGAAGTAGAGAGTAAACACCCAGAGAAATTTTAACAAATTTTATTTGGTATAAAAATGTATAAAAGAGTATATGAGATGAAAAGGCAAAAGGTCATCAGGCATCAATTGTTTTTGGTATGAAAAATGTATAGAAGTGTATATAAAATGGAAAGGCAAAAAATCATCAGGCATCAATTGCATTTGGTCAATGACACAAATCCACGGCCAGATTTTCCCGCCCCATCCCCGCGGGGACGTGCCCTCCCTCAGGCCTGTCACCCGTGTGGGTTTTGTCCCCGACCCCGCAGGAGGAGACCCAAAGTCCCATTCAACGGCTACGCCGGGCACGAGAACACCAACGTGAGGGGCACCTTCGAGAACCCCATGTACGACCGCAACCTGCAGCCCTCGGACATCATGGCGGGCGAGGCCGAGTTCACCGTCAGCACCGTGTGCACGGCCGTATAGCGCCGGCCCCGCGGTGAGTGCGGCGGGGGCACCCCCGGGACCCCTCGGAGTCACAGGATCGTGGGTTGGGATCGTGGGATGTGCTGAGTTGGGATTGTGGAATGCATTGGGATTGTGGAATGTGCTGAGTTGGGATCGTGGAATGAGTTGGGATCGTGGAATGAGTTGGGATCGTTGGAATGGGATGAGTTGGGATTGTGGGACCAGATGGGGAAAGGCAATGCACTGAGTTGGGATTGTGGAATGCATTGGGATTGTGGAATGCCTTGAGTTGGGATCGTGGAATGTGCTGATTTGGGATCATGGAATGTGTTGGGATTGTGGAATGCACTGAGTTGGGATTGTGGAATGCCTTGAGTTGGGATTGTGGAATGAGTTGGGATCATTGAAATGCCTTGGGTTGGGATCATGGCGTGCNAGTTGGGATCATGGAGTGCATTGGGATCATGGAATGTGCTGAGTTGGGATTGTGGAATGCCTTGAGTTGGGATCATTGGAATGAGTTGGGATTGTGGAAGGCATTGGGATTGTGGAATGCACTGAGTTCGGATTGTGGAATGCCTGGATTTGGGATTGTGGAACGCATTGGGATTGTGAAATGCCTTGAGTTGGGATCATTGGAATGAGTTGGGATTGTGGAAGGCATTGGGATTGTGGAATGCACTGAGTTGGGATCATGGAATGCACTGAGTTGGGATTGTGGAATGCCTTGAGTTGGGATTGCGGAATGAGTTGGGGTTGTGGAATGTGTTGGGATCATGGACTGTGTTGAGTTGGGATCACGGAATGAGTTGGGATCGTGGAATGTGTTGGGATCGTGGAATGCGCTGAGTTGGGATCGTGGAATGTGCCGAGTTGGGATAATGCACTGAGTTGGGATCATGGAATGCACTGAGTTGGGATCATGGAATGCACTGAGTTGGGATCATGGATTGCACTGAGTTGGGATCATGGAATGCACTGAGTTGGGATCATGGAATGCACTGAGTTGGGATCATGGATTGCACTGAGTTGGGATCATGGAATGCACTGAGTTGGGATCATGGAATGCACTGAGTTGGGATCATGGAATGCACTGAGTTGGGATCATGGATTGCACTGAGTTGGGATCATGGATTGCACTGAGTTGGGATCATGGACTGCACTGAGTTGGGATCATGGATTGCACTGAGTTGGGATCATGGAATGCACTGAGTTGGAAGTCCTCCAGCTCGGTGCTGTGGGCAGTGAGGCCTTGCCCGAGAGCAGACGACTCCAGCAGCCACGGATTCTCCGGGAATTCCATCCCAGCCCTCCCAGGGAGGAATTCCATCCCAATTTCCCATCCAAACCCTGTCTGTTTTAGCTCTGGATTAAAGAGCAATGGGTTAAAGCGATCCTGTGGGCCTTGGAATGGCCGTGAAGGTCCAGGAGTGGCACCTGAGGGTCAACAGGACACGAGGACACAGCCTTAGGAGGTTTGGGTTGAAAATCAGGAGGAATTCCATCCCAATTTCCCCTCCGAACCCTCTCTTTTAGCTCTGTGGGAGCAGTGGGTAGAGCANGATTGCACTGAGTTGGGATCATGGAATGCACTGAGTTGGAAGTCCTCCAGCTCGGTGCTGTGGGCAGTGAGGCCTTGCCCGAGAGCAGACGACTCCAGCAGCCACGGATTCTCCGGGAATTCCATCCCAGCCCTCCCAGGGAGGAATTCCATCCCAATTTCCCATCCAAACCCTGTCTGTTTTAGCTCTGGATTAAAGAGCAATGGGTTAAAGCGATCCTGTGGGCCTTGGAATGGCCGTGAAGGTCCAGGAGTGGCACCTGAGGGTCAACAGGACACGAGGACACAGCCTTAGGAGGTTTGGGTTGAAAATCAGGAGGAATTCCATCCCAATTTCCCCTCCGAACCCTCTCTTTTAGCTCTGTGGGAGCAGTGGGTGAAGAATTGCCCAAGGGAGATCAGTGCCCGAGCAAATCCCAGCAAAACTGTGGCCAGAACAGGAAAAAAATGGATCTGTGAGAGGGATCATTCCCTGGGTGACTCCAGACAGGGAATTTGGCACAGGGATCTGGGATTTTAACATTTGACTGCAGAGAGAAACGGGAAGGGAAAATGGATCTGTGGGAGGGAGCGTTCCCCGGGTGACTTCAGATAGGGAATTTGGCATAATTTGGGATTTTAAAGTTTTATTGCAGAGAGAAACCGGAAAAAAATGGATCTCTGAGAGGGATCATTTCCTGGGTTACTCCAGACAGGGAATTTGGCACAATTTGGGATTTTAAAGTTTCATTGCAGAGAGAAACAGGAAAAAAATTGATCTCTCAGAGGGATCAATCCCTGGGTGACTCCAGACAGAATTTGGCACAATTTGGGATTTTACTGCAGAGAGAAAGGGGAAGGGAAAATGGATTTGTGAAAGGGACCGTTCCCTGGGTGACTCCAGATGGAATTTGGCACAGGGATCTGGGATTTTAAAGTTTTTCTGCGGAGTGAAATGGGAACGGAAAATGGATCTGTGGGAGGGACCATTCCCTGGGTGACTCCAGGAAATTTGGCTTTTACCAGGATCAAGGATTTATAATTTTTATGTACCCCATGGGCTGCAGAGCCCTTCCAGATCAGAATATTCCAATTTCTGGTAACAAATCCACTTCCCCACCATTCCCCATTCCTAACCAGCTTTCCCTTTGCCCATCCCAGATTCCCGGAGCGGATGATCGTGTCCCGCCTCACTCACCGTGTCCATCCATCCCCTCCCGCCCCCCATCCCGCCGACGCCGCCGAGAAACCTCCCGGAATTCCCGAGGGGCCGCCGGATCCTCCTCCATCCCAATGGATCACCAAGCCAAAGGTTTCCTGCGCTTCCCGGCCCCGCTCCGACGCCTCGGGAAGGGCAGACGCGGTGCTGGGAAGGTTCTCCCGAGCTGCTCCCGGCGTTCCTGGAAGGAGCTGGGGGTCCCTCCGGCCGCCCCCGAACTTTGGGAAGAGCTCGGGCCACGGAGAGGTCGGGCACAAGGTTTATGGAAAAACGATGGGATTTATGGAAAACGCCTGGATGGGACAGGATGAGGATTTGTTGCCTGGGTTTGAGTTTTTGGGTTATTTCTGGGTTGGATTTTCTTACCCCTGGGCTTGAGCAGAGGAAGAATCAAATTCAGTTGATTTCAAACGGGGCCTTTCCAAACCTTGGGAAGCTTTTCCCAAAGCTTTGTTCCATTTTCCTTTGGGCACTCCTGGCTGGATTTACGGAAGTCACCTGGATGGGACCGGACAGGGATTTGTTTGTCTGGTTTTGGGTTCCTGGATTATTTTTTGTAGGATTTTCCACCCCAGGGCTCGTGCAGAGGAAGAATTTTCCAGTGGGACCTTTCCAACGAGGAAAGCAAACCTTGGGAAGCTTTTCCCAAAGCTCTTCTCTGTGTTCTGTTTTCCTTTGGGCATTCCTGGCTGGATTTATGGAAATCTCCTGGATCCAGGACAAGGATTCATTTATTTCTGTTTGGGTTTCTGCATTCTTTTTTTTTTTCTTTTTTTTTCCACCCCAGGGCTCATGCAGAGGAAGAGTTTTCAAGTGGGACTTTTTTCTTTTTTTTTCCAAGCTTCCCAAAACCTGAAGAAATCTTCCCAAAGCTCTTCCCTGTGTCTGATTTTCCTCTGGGCATTCCTGGCTGGATTTACAGAAAACACCCAGATGGGACAGGACAGGGATTTGTTAGTTTGTGTTTGGGTTTCTGGAATTTTTTTGTAGGATTTTCCACCCCAGGGCTCGTGCGGAGGAAGAGTTTACAAATGGGACCTTCCCAAAACTTGGAAAATCTTCCCAAAACCTGGGAAAATCTTCCCAAAATTTGGGAAAAGCTTCCCAAAGTTCTTCCCTGTGTCTGATTTTCCTCTGGGCATTCCTGGCTGGATTTACAGAAAACACCCAGATGGGACAGGACAGGGATTTGTTAGTTTGTGTTTGGGTTTCTGGAATTTTTTTGTAGGATTTTCCACCCCAGGGCTCGTGCGGAGGAAGAGTTTACAAATGGGACCTTCCCAAAACTTGGAAAATCTTCCCAAAACCTGGGAAAATCTTCCCAAAATTTGGGAAAAGCTTCCCAAAGTTCTTCCCTGTGTCTGATTTTCCTCTGGGCATTCCTGGCTTGGGTTTTCCTGCCCCGTGTTCGTTCCCTGGGGAGGAATTTCCCCCTCTTGGTGTTGATTGGAGCTGTTCCCAAATCCCTGAGCAGGAATTTGCAGATTCCAGGGGGACAGGAACATCCAAAGGGACAACAAAACCCTCTCTGAACTCAACAAACCCAAATTCCCCCAAAAGCTTCCCAAAATTCCCACAAATTCCCCCAAAATCCTCCCAAAATTCCCATTAATTCCCCCGAAATCCTCCCAAAATTCCCACGAATTCCCCTGAAATCTTCCCAAAATTCCCACGAATTCCCCTGAAATCCTCCCAAAATTCCCATTAATTCCCCCAAAAGCTTCCCAAAATTCCCATGATTCCCCCAAAAGCTTCCCAAAATTCCCACGAATTCCCCCAAAAGCTTCCCAAAATTCCCATGATTCCCCCAAAATCCTCCCAAAATTCCCACGAATTCCCCCAAAATCCTCCCAAAATTCCCACAAATTCCCTCAAAAGCCTCCCAAAATTCCCACGAATTCCCCCAAAATCCTCCCAAAATTCCCATTAATTCCCCTGAAATCCTCCAAAAATTCCCACGAATTCCCCTGAAATCCTCCCAAAATTCCCACAAATTCCCCCAAAAGCCTCCCAAAATTCCCACGATTCCCCCAAAATTCTTTTCCCTTTCCAGACCGATCCTCCAAATGGCAATGCAGGAGGACCTTTAATTTCCACCCCAAGCTGCTCCCATTATTTCTGGGATTTTGTGGGATCAGGGAATGCAGCCTGACCTTCCCCTGCCACTCAGGAGTTTGGGATTGTTCTCCTGGGGTCACGTTTTAGGATCAGTGCCATTCCCCGAGGCTCCAAGGAATTCGGGATGGACCCTTTGGGATGAGGGATCCCATTCCAGCCCTCCCCACGGTTCTGCCTGCTGAAAACTTTGGGATAATTCGGGATTTTTGTTGCTCTGTCCTTTCTTTTCTCTGTGTAAATAGAGAAATGTTTTATTTTTGTTACTCCGGGCTCTCGCTCTGCTCTCCCAGGGGGAGCAGAATTTCATTCCGGGGCTGGAATTCCCGAAAAATGTCACCCTTGCTCCCAAAAAACATCACCCCCATCCCAAAAAATGCCTGGAATTACCCCCAGAATAATCCCCTGGAATTACCCCCTGGAAAAAAACCCTGGAATTACCCCTGGAAAAACCCCTTGGAATTACCCCCTGGAATTGCTCCCCAGAATTACCCTCTGGAATTACCCCCTGGAATTGCCCCTGGAATTATCCCCTGGAATGATCCCCTGGAATTACCCCCTGGGATAAACCCCTGGGATAATGCCCTGGAAAAACCCCTGGAATTACCCTCAGAAATTACGCCTGGAATAACCCCTGGAATTAATTACCCCCTGGAAAAACCCCTTGGAATTACCCCCTGGAATTGCCCCTGGAATAACCCCTTGGAATTAATTAGTCCCTGGAATTGCCCCTGGAATTATCCCCAACCCCCTGGAATTTCCTCCTGGAATTACCCCCTGGAATTAATTACCCCTGGAAAAAAACCCTGGAATTACCCCTAGAATAACCCCCTGGAATTAATCCCTGGAATAACTGCCTGGAATTACCCCCTGGAAAAACCCTTTGGAATTACCCCCTGGAATTAATTACCCNCCCCCTGGAAAAACCCTGTGGAATTACCCCCTGGAATTAATTACCCCCTGGAATAACCTCTGGAGTTACCCCCGGAATTAATTACCCCCTAGAATTGCCCCTGGAATTACCCCCTGGAAAAAAACCCTGGAATAACCCCTGGAATTGCCCCCAGGAATTAATTACCCCTGGAAAAACCCCTGGAATTAATCCCTGGAATTACCCCTGGAATTAATTACCCCCTGGAATTGCTCCCTGGAATTACCCCTGGAATTATCCCCCTGGGATAATGCCCTGGAAAAATCCCTTGGAATTACCCCCTGGAATTACCCCCTGGAATTAATTACCCCTGGAATAACCCCCTGGGATTACCTCCTGGAATTACCCCTGGAATTAATAACCCCTTGGAATTAATCCCTAGAAAAACTCCCTGGAATAAACTCCTGGAATTATCCCCTGGAATTGCCCCTGGAATTACCCCTGGAATTAATTACCCCCTGGAATAACCTCTGGAATAACCTCCTGGAATTACCCCCAACCCCCTGGGATTACCCCCCGGCATTACCCCTGGAATAAGCCCCTGGAATAACCCCTGGAATAAACCCCTGGAATTAATTACCCCTGGAAAAATCCCCTGGAATTACCCCCTGGAATTAATCCCTGGAATAACTGCCTGGAATTACCCCCTGGAATTAATTACCCTCTGGAAAAACCCCTTGGAATAATCCCCTGGAATTGCCCCTTGGGTCCCACTCCGCCTCCACCCCATCCCAGGATTTCCCCAAGCTCAATTTTCCCTAAAATCCCCAAACCCAAACCCGCGCTCTGCTCCTATTCCGATCCCAACCCCAGGCCCCAAAACTCGGCCGTATTCGGAATTTATTCAGATTTAATTCGGAATTTATTCCCAGGAATTTCCACAGGATGCTCACCTCGGCTTTCCCACTCATTCCGTGGAAAAAACATGAAAAATGCTCATTCCGTGGGGAAAAAAAAAAAGGAGAAAATCACATCCAGGAGTGCAAAATCCAAAATATTTCAACCCACCCAGGCAGGGAGAAGGGGGAGCTCGATTTCCACGGAATTTGCTGCTTTGGGTCCGTGAATTCCCTTAATTCCATTTTCCCAGGGAGCCAAGGAAGTTGGAAAAGGGATTTATCCAATTTTATTTTATTTTATTTTTTTTTTGCAAGCTGGCTGGGATCTGCTCCATGCCATTCTCCATCCTTGTGCCCAGAGGACTCGCATATGGTAGAAAAAAATAAAAATAAAAATATACATATATAGAAAAAAGGTAAAAAAAAAAAAAAGGGGAAAAAAAAAGGAGAAAAACGGTTTAAAAAAAAAACACAAAAAAAGCTCAACTCCCTCTTTTGTACAGAGATATATTTTTATTAATTAAAAGTTTGTACAGCTAAATAAAAAAAAAAGTAAATTTTTTTTTTTCATTATTGTAGGAAAAACGAAAAAAAGTAGTGGAAAAATCAGCTTTTTTTTGTAAATGTAATAAAGTGTATAAATGGTTTCCATGAAAATGTAAATATGGAATTCTCTCCCATCCCCTCGGCTTGTCTGCATCGATCCCATTTAATTTATCTGTCTCTGTATATGAGGCTTTTCCGTGTGTTCCCGGCATTCCCTGCGGAATTTCAAAGCTATTTTCGATTTTGGACTTCCAAATAATAAAAAATCTCGATTTTTGCATTGCTTTTTCTTACATCCCCCTGGTGCCTTTTTGGTTTTTTGGGATTTTTGGGGGTTTTGGGGGGGTTTTTTTTTGGTGAACTCCCAAAGGTTTATCCCGGGGTTTTCACACCACACACACAGGGATGGGGCTGGGATGGAAATTCCCGATTTTCCATCGTTTTGGAAGCTCATCCCGGGTTTTGGGGAAGGAGAAAATTCAGGCGTTTTTGGGGAAAATTCAGGCGTTTTTGGGGAAAATTCAGGCGTTTTGGGGGAAAATTCACGCGTTTTGGGGGAAAATTCACGCGTTTTGGGGGAAAATTCACATGTTTTGGGGGAAAATTCAGGCGTTTTGGGGAAAAAAACGAGACCAAGACTGGGAATCTTCTGAGGGAAAAAGAATTGGGAGAGAGCATCAGGAAAAGCGGGAGAGAGAGATGGAGGAGCTGGAGCTTCCATTGGGAATCTTTTAGGGGAAAAAAAGATTTTTTTTTCCCTGAGAGAGGGCAGCAGGGAGGGTTGGAGTCTCCACCAGGAGTTTTTGGGGAAAAAAAAACCAAGGAGAGACCAAGACTGGGAATTTTCTGAGGGAAAAAGAACTGGGAGAGAGCAGCAGGAAAAGGTGGGAATTGCCGCTCGGGGAATTGCCGGAGCCCAGAATTCGTCAGGATCCCAGGAAAAGGTGGGAACTGCTGCTCGGGGAATTCCTGGATTTTGGAATTCAGCTCGTGGGAGGATCTGTGGCTCCGTTTTTCCCGGGGGGAAGCAGAACAGGAATATTGAGAATTCCATCCCTCTCCTGAAAATTCACGATTGGATTCCTTAAATCATAAATAAATTCCGTTCCATAAATGGATAAATCCCAATCCGAGGGCTCGGGAGGTGTCCGAGGAATCCCCGGATGCGGCACCGATCCTGGAGGGCTTTCCCAACCTCAGGAATTCTGGGAAGAGCAGAATCTCCATCACCTTCCACCATCTGCCGAAGATTTGGGCCCAAATTTCCCTCAGATCCATTGAATCTTTTCCTGCCGCTCGTTCCCACCCGGGAAGCGACAGAGGAGAAACCACTGCTTTTTAATCCGATTTAATCCTTCCCATTTAATCCCATTTTTCCAAAAAAAATATCCCCTTTTCAATGAGGCTTTCCCACACGGATCCTGTCCCTGGAATCGTTCCCGGCCGAGTGAAATCCTTCTGCTCCGCGGAGCAATTCCCAGGATTTCTCGGCAGGGAGAACACGGCTCATCGGCGAAACCGAACCGCTGGGATTGTAACTATTGATTTTTTTCCTGCTCCCGGCACTTCTCAGCGCCTGGAAAACATCGCCGGAGCAAGCGATGGTCACTTTGGGACGGATTTGGGATGGCGGATGCTGTCCCTGAGCGTTCCCTGGGAATTTGGCCCAAAATGGGAAGGAATTGTTGAAAATCGGAGTTCAGGAAGCACAGAAGAGGCTGATGGAGCTGCTGGGACCTGGAATTCCTGGAGATGGGAGCTCCATGAGCTGCAGTCGGCACAATTCCCAAATCTTCTTGGGAATTCACGGCCCACAATCAGCACAATTCCCAATTCTTCTTGGGAATACATCACCACAATCAGCAAAATTCCCAATTCCTCTTGGGAATTCACTCCCAAAATTGGCACAGTTCCCAATTCTTCTTGGGAATCCACTGCTCACAATCAGCAAAATTCCCAAATACTCTTGGGAATCCACTGCCACACTCAGCACAATTCCCAAATCTTGGGAATACACTGCACACAGTCGGCAAAATTCCCAAATCTTCTTGGGAATACACTGCCAAAATTGGCACAATTCCCAAATATTGGGAATTCCCTGCCCACAATCGGCACAATTCCCAATTCCTCTTGGGAATCCACTGCCACACTCAGCACAATTCCCAAATCTTGGGAATACACTGCACACAGTCGGCAAAATTCCCAAATCTTCTTGGGAATCCACTGCCCACAATCAGCACAATTCCCAATTCCTCTTGGAATTGGACACTCCCTGTCCCCCCTCCCCGGCAGTGAAAAATGGGCCAAAGCGCCTGGAATCGGACACAAATCCTGGAATTAACTGCTCCGTTCCCACCTGGAGCAGCTGGACGCAGCTCCTCCATCCCGGCTCTGAACTTCCCGAAGTGGGAGCAGCTCCAAAAATCCACTCCCTGCTGGGTCTGGGGATTTTTTCCCGACTTTTCCTCGGTGGTGCTGCCGTTCCAGGAACACCGGGAATGAGGAGGAAGGACACAGGGGAGCAGCTGCATCCCAAACCTCATTCCTCACGGGAATTCCGTGACCCCGCGTTGGGTGCAGCATTCCCGAGCGCGACTCGCCAAGGAAATTCCCCGGAAATATTATCCGAGGCCAGGTTGGAGCAACCTCGGGACAGCGGGAGGTGTCCCTGTCCCTTCAGGTCCCTTCCACCCCGAATCACTCCAGAATTCTCCGATTCCCACATCCCAAGGGATGTTTTGGAGCGGGATGGCGCTGCCAAGTTCCCTTGGAAAAGCCCCCGGAAAACAGATGGGAGCAAAGCTGTGCTGGCAGCAGGGAGAGCTTCAGGGATATCACATCCCAAATTTTGGCAGCCCCGAGAGGTGATCGGAGCAGGGACAGCTGCCAGGATTTGAGGGCAAGGCAGGGAAAAGGACAGCAGGAATCCCGGGAATTGGGTTTTTTGGGAATTCCTCCGTGGTGCTGGATTCGCCTCAGTGCCAAGGCCTGGGAGTTAATTAACGCCACCTTCATTAAGAGGCCAAATTAATATGATTTCATTTGGAGACAGGAGGCAGCTGTTCCCTGCTTCCCATCCACAGATAATTCTGCCAGGAATTATCCTCCAGGGACACCTGGGAAGGGGACCCAGGCCTGGGTCTAGGTCCAGGTCCAGGTTCTGATCCAGATCCAGGTTCAGGTTCTGATCCAGTTCCATGTTCTGACCCAGGTTAGGGTCCAGATCTAGATCCAGTTCCAAGTCCAGTTCCAGGTTCAGATCCAAGTCCAGGTCCAGTTCCAGGTTCAGGTTCTGATCCAGTTCCAGATTCAGATCCAGTTCCAGGTTCTGATCCAGATCCAGATTCAGATCCAGTTTGAAGTCCAGTTCCAGGTCCAGATTCAGATCCAGATCCAGTTCCAAGTCCAGTTCCAGGTTCAGATCCAAGTCCAGTTCCAGATCCAGGTTCTGATCCAGTTCCACTTCCAGGTCCAGGTCCAGGTTCAGATCCAGTTTGAAGTCCAGTTCCAGGTTCAGATGGATGTCCAGTTCCAGATCCAGATGCAGTTCCAAGTCCAGTTCCAGGTTAGGGTCCAGATCTGGATCCAGGTCCAGATCCAGTCCAAAGTCCAGTTCCAGGTTCAGATCCAAGTCCAGGTCCAGTTCCAGGTTCAGGTTCTGATCCAGTTCCATGTTCTGACCCAGGTTAGGGTCCAGATCTAGATCCAGTTCCAAGTCCAGTTCCAGGTTCAGATCCAAGTCCAGGTCCAGTTCCAGGTTCAGGTTCTGATCCAGTTCCAGATTCAGATCCAGTTCCAGGTTCTGATCCAGATCCAGATTCAGATCCAGTTTGAAGTCCAGTTCCAGGTCCAGATTCAGATCCAGATCCAGTTCCAAGTCCAGTTCCAGGTTCAGATCCAAGTCCAGTTCCAGATCCAGGTTCTGATCCAGTTCCACTTCCAGGTCCAGGTCCAGGTTCAGATCCAGTTTGAAGTCCAGTTCCAGGTCCAGATTCAGATCCAGATCCAGTTCCAAGTCCAGTTCCAGGTTAGGGTCCAGATCTGGATCCAGGTCCAGATCCAGTCCAAAGTCCAGTTCCAGGTTCAGATCCAAGTCCAGTTCCAGATCCAGATCCATGTTCAGAGCCAGGTGCAGGTCCAGGTTCTGATCCAGTTCTAGGTCCAGATCCAGTTCCAAGTTCCAGGTTCAGGTTGTGTTCCAGATCCAGTTCCATGTCCAGTTCTGTGTCCAGTTCCAGATCCAGAGCCAGTTCCAGGTCCAGGTCCAGGTCCAGTTCCATGTCCAGTTCTGTGTCCAGGTCCAGATCCAGTTCCAGGTCTGGATCCATGTCCAGTTCCAGATCCAGTTCCATGTCCAGATCCAGATCCAGATCCAGTTCCAGATCCAGATCCAGATCCATGTCCAGATCCAGATCCAGATCCATGTCCAGATCCAGATCCAGTTCCAGTTCCGTGTCCAGTTCCAGGTCCAGTTCCAGGTCCAGCACCCCAAATCCATGCAGGCCCTCCCGGTGGGGTCCCGGACACCCCAACAGCCTCTCGCCACCTGCACGGATGAACAGATTCGGGGTTTGTTGTGCTGGACGGGGATTCCTGAACTTCTAGAGATCCACAAAAATGTGGTGCTCCTGGTTGGCTCCTTCGGGAGGAGGAGCCGAAGCCAGGACAAGGGAGGAGCTGAAACAGGGACAGAGGAGGAGTTAAAACCGGGACAGAGGAGGAGTTAAACTGGGACAGGGGAGGAGTTAAACCGGGACAGAGGAGGAGTTAAACCGGGACAGAGGAGGAGTTAAAACCGGGACAGAGGAGGAGTTAAACCGGGACAGAGGAGGAGTTAAACCGGGACAGGGGAGGAGTTAAACCGGGACAGGGGAGGAGTTTGAACCGGGATAGAGGAGGAGTTAAAACCGGGACAGAGGAGGAGTTAAACCGGGACAGGGGAGGAGTTAAACCAGGACAG
>VZRL01006441.1:46484-63446 GCA_013397895.1 Origma solitaria | reverse complement strand
GTGGGGAGGGGCTGGGCTGGAATTGCCAGAGCAGCTGTGGCTGCCCCTGGATCCCTGCAGTGTCCCAGGCCAGGCTGGACATTGGGGCTTGGAGCAGCCTGGGACAGTGGCAGGTGGCCCTGGATGGGCTTTAGGGTCCATCCCAATCCCAATCCCAATCCCAATCCCAATCCCAATCCCAATCCAAATCCCAATCCCAATCCCAATCCCAATCCCATCTCTAACCCTGATCCCGACCCCAACCCTAACCCTGATCGTAACCCCAATCCCAATCCCAGCTCTAACCATGATCCAATCCCATCCCATCCCATCCCGTCCTGTCCCTGCTACTCCATTTCTCAGAACTATCCCATACAATTCCTGCATCCCTGTGCCTCAGTTTCCCTGCCACTCCCCCCACTCTGCCTCCCATCTCAGCCCCCTCCTGGAACACAGGGACACTCTGGAATGCTGTTGGGATCCTCCACTGCCACTAATGCCATGTTGTGCTAGGTCCTTGTTTCGGGAATGTCAGCGAGCTCCAGCGATCCCGTAAATCCATGGCTCCGAGGGGATGAGCTGAACACGACTGAAAGTCCACGGGATGAGCCACATTCCCGAACGTTCCCATTTCCCTGCCTCCGGAGGAGCAGGAATCACCTTCGGGAAGCTCCAACAGGGAAAAGCTGGCCGCCCTTGAGGAATGAGACACGGAACGGGAAGCGCCAGGACGTGGCCGTGTCCCACCTGATCCCAGGCAAGGATCTGGGAGACAAAGCTCCGGATCTGCTGGGAGAGCCCAGGAGGGGCAGCTGGGAAGGACCAGCCTCGGAAAATCCGAAGGGACACGGCCGGATCTGGGTGTTGTTCCCAAGCCTATGGATGTGCCGACGTGGCTGAATTCCCGTCTGGAATTCCGCGCAGTCCGTCTTCCTCCATGGAGCGTCGTCTGCATCCCATCCAGGCCCCGTGTTCCCGGCTCCTTCCTCTTCAGTCGGGAATCCCAACCCCCGGCTCCAGCATCTTCTCCAATCCAGGGATTTCTTAGGGATCACTGGGCCCATTCCTGCCTCACATTTTGGGAGCTTTTCCAGGTTTTATGGACCTTATGGAACCATCCGCTTTTCCTCCAGGAAACACTGAGGCCGTGGAGGGGCGGAGCTCAATTTCCCAATCCCAGTGTCTCTTCCAGGCAGCTCCAAGGGGTGGGATTCCCAATGCTCCAGGTTGCTCCAGGATTTGGGATGCGGCAGCTCCTCCAGTTGGTTCCGACCCCACAAATCCCACTTAGGGCAGCTCCCGAGCCTGGATCATTCCTGGGATTGCTGGGATCATTCCTAGGATTGCTGGGATCACTCCTGGGATTGTTGGGATAATTTCTGGGATTGCTGTGATAATTTCTGGGATTGCTGGGACCATTCCTGGAATTGCTGTGATCATTTCTGGGATTGCTGTGATCATTTCTGGGATTTCTGGGATCCTTCCTGGAATTGCTGTGATCATTTCTAGGATTGCTGTGATAATTTCCAGGATTTCTGGGATCCTTCCTGGGATTGCTGTGATGATTTCTGGTATTGCTTTGATCATTCCCGGGACTGCTGTGGTCATTTCTGGGATTGCTGTGGTCATTCCTGAGATTGCTGGGACCATTCCTGGGATTGCTGTGATCATTTCTGGGATCGTTCCTGGGATTGCTGTGACCATTCCTGGGATGGGGAGAAGGAGCCTTGGGAATAGTAGCAGGACCGGGGCAGGCCGGGATGACACGGAAGGCGCTCAGGTCTCCCAGGAAGCAGAGCAGAGCGGCTGATGGAGGCAGATTCCATCCGGAGGAGCAGGGATTGATGGATAACGAGGCCTTCTGGGAATGCTGATCCTGGAGGTGTCCGGGAGCAGATTTCTCCACGGAGTCGTTAAGGGATGAAGGATGTTCCTCTGAACTCCACATCCCAATCCCATCTCCTCCGAGAGCTCCAGCGGTGAGGGCAGGCTCAGAGCCAGGGATCGCTCCCATGGGAAGGATTCCCTGCTCCTCAGCAAGGACTCCATGTCCGCGCTGCTGCTCCGGTGCTCCGTGGAGCCCTCAAATCCCTGGAATCGGCTCCCGTCATTCCCATCGCTGCTTCCGAGGCTTTGGCATGGAGCTCGGGGCTGTGGCCACATCCAAATTCCTTCGATCTTCCTACGGATCTTTTCCTGACCTTCCTATGGACCTTCCTCAGACTTTCCGATGGATCGTTTCCTGATCTTCCGATGGATCTTCCTCCAACTTCTGATGGATCTTCCTCTTACCTTCCTAGGAACATTTTCCCAACCTTCCTATGGACCTATTTCTGACCTTCCTATGAATCTTTTTCCGACTTTCCTATAGACTTTTCCCCAACTTTCCTATGGACATTTTCCAACCTTTCCATGGAAATTCCTCTGGATCTTCCTCCAATTTCCTACGGACCTTTTTCTGACCTTCCTGCAGGTCTTTTTCCAACCGTTCCATGGACCTTTCTCTGACCTTCCTTTGGATCTTCCTCTGAGATCTTCCTTCCTATGGATCCCATGGATCTTCCTTCCTTTCCATGCCCCTTCCTCTAACCCTGATCCTAAATTTCATCCTAATCCTGATCCCAAGGGTAAGCCTGATCCCAGCTTTGACTCTGCCCCATTCCTGACCCTAAACTTGACCCTAATCCTGATCCTAACCCTGACCCTGACTCTGATCCTGACCCTAAATTTAACCTAAACCTTTATCCTAATCCTTATCCTAACCCTGACCCTGACTCTGATCCTGACCCTAAATTTAACCTAAACCTTTATCCTAATCCTTATCCTAACCCTGACCCTGACTCTGATCCTAACCCTAAACGTAACCTTGATCCTAATTCTGACTTTAACCCTGAACCTAAACCTGACCCTAACCTTGAATCGAAACTCAGTCTTCACCCTGATCCTGATCCTAAACCTGACCCCAAATTTAACCAAGACCCTAAATTTAATGCTGACCCCGATCCTAACTCTGACGTGATCCTGACCCTGATTATAACCTTAATCCTGATCCCGACCCCAATCCCAACCCTAACCCTGATCCCAACTCTGATGCTAATCCTGGTCCTGATCCTAATCCCAATCCCAATCCCAGCTCTAACCCTGATCCCGATCCCAATCCCAACCCTAACCCTGATCCCAACCCTGATCCTAATCCCAATCCCAATCCAAGATCTAACCCTGATCTCAACCCCAATCCCAACCCTAACCCTCATCCCAATCCCAATCCCAGCTCTAACCCTGGTCCGAACCCCAATCCCAACCCTAACCCCGATCCTAATCCCAATCCCAGATCTAACTCTGACTCTGATCCCAATCCCAACCCTAATCCTGATCCTGACCCTAACCCTGCCCCGGCTTTTCCTGGGAGCTGGACAGGGATACTGGGATCCGGACAGGGATACTGGGATCCGGACAGGGATACTGGGAGCTGGACAGGGATACTGGGAATTAGACAGGGATACTGGGATCCGGACAGAGATACTGGAATCTGGACAGGGATGCTGGGAACTGGGCAGGGATGCTGGGAATTGGACAGGGATACTGGAAACGGGACAGGGATACTGGGAATTGGACAGGGATTCTGGGAGCCAGACAGGGATACTGGGAATTGGACAGGGATGCTGGGAATTGGACAGGGATACTGGGAACTGGACAGGGGTCCTGGGAACTGGACAGGGATTCTGGGCAAGGATCAAACACTATCCAAAACTTTCCTGGTCCTGATCACAGGAATCCCAAAGTATTCCAAAGGATCCGGGATTAGGCGTGGGAGCAGGACACAGAATTCCTGCTCTCCTGTGTCCAGCAGCCCCGGGATGAGCTCCGGGATGAGCTCTGGGATGAGTCCCAGGATGAACCCTGGGATGAGCTCCAGGATGAGCTCTGGGATGAGCGCTGGGATGGGCTCTGGGATGAACCCCAGGATGAGTTCTGGGATGAGCTCCGGGATGAGCTCCGGGATGAGCTCTGGGATGAGTCCCAGGATGAACCCTGGGATGAGCTCCAGGATGAGCTCTGGGATGAGCTTGGGGATGAGATCTGGGATGAGCTCTGGGATGAACCCCAGGATGGGCCCTGGGATGAGCTCTGGGACGAACCCCGGGATGAGCTCCAGAATGGGCTCTGGGATGAGTCCCAGGATGCACCTTGGGATGAACTCTGGGGTGAGCTCCGGGGTGAACCCTGGGATGGGCCCTGGGATGAGCTCCGGGATGAACCCCAGAATGAGCTCCGGGATGGGCTCTGGGATGGGCCCTGGGATGGACCTCAGGATGAGCTCTGGGAGGAGCTCTGGGACGAATCCTGGGATGAGTTCCAGGATGAACTCTGGGAGGAGCTCCGGGATGAGCTCCAGGATGAGCCCCAGAATGAACTTCAGGATGGGCCGTGGAATGAACCCTGGGATGACCCATGGGACAAACCTTGGGATGAACCTTGGGATGAACCCTGGGATGACCCATGGGACGAACCTTGGGATGAACCCTGGGATGACCCATGGGATGAACCTCAGGATGATCCGTGGGATGGATCCATAGGATGATCCAAGTGCCCCCAGTGCCAACACAGGGGACAGATCCCTCCAGCGTCCCCCGAATATCCCAAATTCCCATGACACGAGCGCCGGGATTGAGGGAACGAATCCACGGCTGGATCCGATGGGCTGAGCCCCCCACGGTGGGGAAGAGCCTCTGGAACAACCCCACTCCGGGTGTTTCCCGAAGGACCGGAGCAGGCCGGGGGCTCCCGAGCATCCCAGGCCTCCGCCCCACCCGGGAGCAGAGCAAATCCCCGGGAATGGCATCCAGCAGCCGTCGGGAACGCGGGAAGGCAGCCCCCGGCATTCCCGGAGCGTCGGGATCCGGCGCTGCTCTCCCGGGACGGGGCCGCGGCCTCGGGAATTCAGCACTCGGCAGAAAAGGACAAGGAAAAATCAACCGGGAACGGCTCCGGGAGCCGGGACACGGATGGAGCCGGAGCTCCGCACACGGAACGGGACACGAGGACGGGACACGGGGACAACACGGAGGAAGCACAACCAGGAGCACGGAGCCGGCCATGCACGCTGGGAAATTCCCAGGGGGAATTCTCTGGCCCACCCGATCCCCTATGGATCCCCCGGGAATGGCTTTTCCCGGGATCCTGCTGCTGTCCCAGCCTGGGGAGTCCTCCCGGCTCGGGAAGGGATTCCAGAAGCTCCGGAAGCAACTGGGATCCCCTGGAATCTGCTGGGAGAAGAGGGGGCAATCCCTGGATCCCGGTTTTCCTGCTGTGGCCTCGGGTGACTTCCCTGGGGACACCTCCCCGCAGGATCAGGATGGAGCAGGATCTGGGAGCTCCCACCTGTGCCCCGTGGGATTTTTGCTCCAGGGGGGAGCCTGGGACATCCCATGGGGAGGAATCCCTGTACATCCATGGCCGCACCCATGATCTCCTGGGATCAGCCCACCCTTCCCAGGGTCCTTCCTGCTATTCCAGGGGGTTTCCCCACCTTTCCTGGGATCTCTCCCACCCTTCCTGGGGTTTTTCCACTCATTTGGGGGTCCTTTCCTTCCTTTGGTCTTTGCCCACTTCCTGGGGTCCTTTCCCCCTTTCCCTGTGTCCTTCCCTACCCTTGCTGGGATCTCTCCCACTTTTCCTGTGCTCCTTTCCCACTTTTCCTGGGATCTCTCCCACTTTTCCTGGGATCTCTCCCTCCTTTCCTGTGCTTCTTTCCCACGTTTCCTGGGATCTCTCCCACTTTTCCTGTGCCCGTTTCCCACTTTTCCCGGGATCTCTCCCACCCTTCCTGAGCCGCTCCGAGGGCTCCCTCGCCCAGCCCCATCCCGGGATCCCGGAGGGAATTTCCTCAGCCGGACAAACAGCGGGAAGAGCCGGACACGCCACCACAGCACAAGGACAGGGCCATGCTCCCGAGCCACGCAGAGAGGGACACGCACATTCCCGAGCCGGCGCCGCTCCCGCCTCCCAAAAAGCTCGGGAATTGCGGGCGGGCAGCGGGGCCGCGCTGGGCGGGGGAGGAGACAGGTGAGGAATGGGACATTCCCGGTGGGATGGAGCTATGGAATGGGAACGTGCTCACTTACACAACTCGCCCACCCTCCGGAGGCCAGAGGCGGATCTAGGACAGAGCAGCGGGACATGCACATGGAAGCAGGAAAAGAGGCAATGAGAGAAATGTTAGCTCCGACCCGGGAAGCGCCACACGGAAGAGAAGCCACCGGACGTCGATCCCGAGGGATCCGGGGCCGGGAGAACCGCGGGGATCCGGCCTTGGGCATCCCGGTGTTCCCTGAGTGGAGACCCCCGGGAGTTGGGTTTGGGAATGGGGGGAAATGGGGGGGAATCGAGGGGGAATTGAGGGGAAGTCGGGATGGTTCCCATGGGATGGGTGAGGGCGTGGCCGTCCGGGAATGGGGCGGTTGGAATTGCATGGATTCAGCCAAAGCCTGGAGGGTTGGACAGCGACAGAGCTGCAGGAAGGGCTGGGAAAAGAGGGAAGAGAGGGAAGGGACGGGGATTTGGGAAAGGAGAGGGATTTGGGAGAGGGATTTGGGAAAGGAGAGGATTTGGGAAAGGAGAGGGATTTGGGAAAGGAGAGGGATTTGGGAAAGGAGAGGATTTGGGAAAGGCGGGGATTTGGGAAAGGAGAGGGATTTGGGAAAGGTGAGGATTTGGGAAGGAGAGGGATTTGGGAAACGTGGGGATTTGGGAAAGGAGAGGGATTTGGGAAAGGGAGGGATTTGGGAAAGGAGAGGGATTTGGGAAAGGAGAGGGATTTGGGAAAGGTGAGGATTTGGGAAGGAATGAGTATTTGGGAAAGGTGAGGATTTGGGAAGGAGAGGGATTTGGGAAGGAACAGGGACTAGGGAAAGGAGGGATTTGGGAAAGAGGGATTTGGAAAGGACAGGGACTTGGGAAGGAACAGGAATTTGGGAAGGATCAGGGATTTGGGAGAGAGAGTGATTTGGGAAAGAGAGGGATTCGGGAAGGAACAGGAATTCGGGAAAGGGAAGAATTTGGGAAGGAGCAGGGATTTGGGAAGGACAGGAATTTGGGAAGGATCAGGGATTCGGGAAAGGAAGGAAACAACAAATGCATGAGAAAAATGCCCCACAGCCAAAACGACACCGAGCAGCCGACACAGAATTCCCAAGTTTTTCCATGTCCCCCCGGGGTCGGTGCCAGTGCCATCGGCCACCCCCAAAGGCCATGGGGCGTTCCCAGGGGACTCGGTGCTTCCCAGAGGGAATAACCACGGCTCTTCCCTGTGGGATTTCCCTGGGATCCCTCAGCTGTGCCGTCGGGAAGAAGGGAATGGCCTCATCCCGCCTGGAAAAGGACCAGGAACTCCCAGGGGTGGATGGCAGCTCCAAACACCCCCAAATCCCTGGATCGCTGCCAATTTTATCCCTTTCTGTGGTGGAACAGGCGGGAAACGCCAGAGCTGTGCCGGGAGCGGGGACACCTCGGGAATGCCGCGACCTGAAGTTGGGAACTGCCATCGGAGCAGGGACTGGGAACATTTCGGAATAAGGACTTTGGAAGATTTGGGAAGGACGCGTGGTTATCCCTCGGGAAGAATATCCCAAGGGGACCACCCGGGAGCAGGGATAGAGAGGAGAGGCTGTTCCCCGATCCAAGGGGGCCTCAGGCTCCAGCTGGGATTTGTCCGGAGAAATTTTGGGATTGGGATTTGTGGGATTGGGATTTATCCATGAGCTCTGTCCTGGTCCCTCCTGGAGCAGGGACAATCCGGAGCAATCCTGGTGTCCGGGAAGCTCCAGCAGGGAAGTCTGGCAGGATCAGGGATGTCAGAACTCAGAGTCCCTTTTTCCTCCTCAAATCCCAGCAGGAAAAGGGGATTTAGGGCTGGGATCTGTAGGAAAATTCCCATCTCCCTGTGGGGTACTCCTGGGCCTCTCCAAGCCGATCTCTTCCCGTGGGAAATCCTGCAGAACACCCGGAGCTCCCTCCTTCCCTGAACCCTGACTGGAACGGGAAGAGGTGACAAATCCCTGTTTGATGGGAACATCCCACACCAGGAACACTCAGACTCTTGGGGGCTCCTTCAGGACCTGCAGCTCTTCCCATGGAGCTCCAGCCACCCCTCACTGCTCTTCCCAGATTTCCCAAAAAGCCTGAGCCCTGTTCCCTTGGGATGAGGGTGATGGGTGCCGTTGGGATGGGAGAAGCTGGCGGAGCGGTGACACCGGGACAGGACACGTGCTGGGACCCTGTCTCCTTGTAGGCACCAAATCCTTCCCAGATCCCGTGGAATAATCCCAGATCCCTCGGGACAATCTGGGGACAAGGGCTGGAAGCGCCGTCTCCATGACAACCCCGTGAAATTCCTGCTTTTCCCTGGCTGAGCATCCATGGGCTCATCCCTGAGCTCTCCCGTGGCCCTGCTGGTGGGACAGGTCCCCACCCTCAGCCTGACGGCCTCGGAGAGCCTGGGAAAATTTCACGGGAAGCCGGAGGGGAGGGGATCTGGGAGATCTCCTGCCCCACCGTGCCCGGAGACCACTGGAGAAGCCTCTTCCCATGGGAAGGGGAATCCATGGAGCCACCTGGGAGGGAGGGTGGGGACTCGGCTGTGTGGCCACCTCCTCCCCAATCCTGGCCACTCCTCCCCAATCCTGATCATCTCCAGCCCAATCCTGTCTAACTCCATCCCAATCCTGGTCATGTCCTTCCCAACCCTGGCCACTCCTTCCCAATCCTGGCCACTCCTTCCCAATCCTGGTCATTCCTTCCCCATCCTGGTTATGTCCTTCCCAATCCCGGCACCTCATTCCCAATCCTGGAACCTCATTCCCAATCCTGGCCACTCCTTCCCAGTCTTGCTCATGTCCTTCCCAATTCTGGTCATCTCATTCCCAATCCTGCAACCTCATTCCCAGTCCTGGCCACTCCTTCCCAATCCTGGCTAACTCCATCCCAATCCTGGCCATGTCCTTCCCAAACCTCAGCCCCTCCTTCCCAATCCAGGTCATCTCCTCCCCAGTTCCGGTCACCACATTCCCAATCCTGGTCGTGTCCTTCCCAATCCTGGTCACTTCCTTCCCAATCCTGGCACCTCCTTCCCAATCCTGGTCATGTCCTTCCCAAACCTCAGCCCCTCCTTCCCAATCCAGGTCATCTCCTCCCCAGTTCCGGTCACCACATTCCCAATCCTGGCCACCTCCTCCCCACACCGCCCTCATTCCAATTCCCTCAATTTTCACCCCAAATCCCTGCTTCCCTCGGGAATTCGACCACCAGGAAAGCCCCAAGCCTACAAGGAAACAGGGCGTGTTTTTCCAAGCTCACGCTGGGACGTGACGCCACTTCTGGGACATGGGATTAGTTTAGGATCGGAGAAAAAGAGACAGCTTTACCCTAAAAGGAACTAAAACCCCAAAGGGCTCAAGTTTCTTCTCCTTCTCCCTCAGATCTGTGGGAATACAAAGGAATTCGTGGAATTGCAGAGCAGCACTGGAAAAGCTCCCTCTGGAAGCTCAAATTCTGCTTCCCGGGAGCCTTTCGGGGCTTGAAGAGAAACGAAGGAATGCGCAAAGACACGGAGAAGCCTTGGAAAGGTTTCCCTTTGATCCAGAGCCCCAAACCGGGATACTTGGGATGCTCCTGGAGAGTCACTAGGACACCTTGGGAGAGCTTCCTTGAGCTCGGATCTGGAGCCCCAGACTGGGGCATTTGGGATATTTCTGAGTCACTGGGAGCCCTTGGGAAAGCTTCCCTGAGCTCGGATCTGGAGCCCCAAACTGGGACACTTGGGATGCTCCTGGGGAGTCACCAGAACCCTTTGTCAAAGTTTCCCTCAGACCCAGAGTCCCAGTCCGGGACATTTGGGATGCTCCTGGGAGTCCCCAACAGTCAGGACCCCTTGGAAAACTTCCCTGAGCTCAAATCCAAAGCCTGAAACCAGGACTGGGGAGTCCCTGAGAGCCCTCGGGAAAGATTCCTTGAGCTCAAATCCAGAGCCCTAAACTGGGACCCTTGGGATATTCCATTCCTGGGAGTCACCAGGAGCCAGGACCCCTTGGGAAATCTTCCCTGAGCTCGGATCCAGAGCCCCAAACTGGGGCCCTTGGGATGTTCGTGGGGAATCACCGGGAGCCCTCAGGAAAGCTCCCCCTGGCCCCACACCAGGACCCTTGGGATGTGCCTGGGGAATCACTGGAACCCCTTGGCAAAGTTTCCCTTGGATCCAGAGCCCCAAACTGGGACATTCGGGATGTTCTTGGGAGTCCCCAGGACCCACTGGAAAAGCTTCCCTGAGCCTGGATCCAGAACCCCAAACCAGGACATTTGGGATGCTGCTGGGGAATCACCTGGACCCCTTGGAAAAGCTCGGATCCAAAGCCTGAAACCAGGATACTTGGGATGCTCCTGGGGAATCATCAGGAACTCTCGGAAAAGCTCCCCCAGCCTGGCCCCGGAGCCCCAAAACATCGGAATTCTCCTGGAAGCTGCCTTGGAGATTTATCAAGGCCAAGGAAAACTCTTGGAAAAGTTGGAAATCTGTGGCTGGGATTTAACTGGGAAAACCCTTGGGATGGGCAAAACTCCTGGAGTTCTGGACTTGGGGCCTCCTTCTAAATTCCAGAGGAAAATACAAAGCTCTGTGCCTCCCAGTGGATGCCTGGGAACGACCTGGACAAATCCCGGGACCTCCGCATCCCATATTCCCAGGAATTAAACTGTGATCAGACCGTTCCAATCGGCTGGAAAAGACAGAGCAGGTGGGCGTGGTTTTTGGGATGCTCGGGATTCTCCCGGTGAGTCCCAGAGATCGATCCAGTTGGGATTATGGATGGCAGCAGCTGGGAGGCCACTCCCGGGCATGGGACAGGGGACACGGGGTGGGAATTTTGTGGGAAAGTCACCTGGAGCGGTGAGCCCGCAGCCGGAGCTGGCTCCGGGCATGGAATGCGGCTCCCAAAAATCCCGGGAATGGCTGTGTCCCCAATGACACACACACACCCGTCATGGTCACCGTCAGCTTTATTGGGGACACGGATGTCACACAATGGTCCCGCGCAGCTCCCGGGAGCGGGATTGGGATTGGGATCGGCTCCAGCACATCCCTGGCCTCTCCCGCGGCTCTGTGGGGTTTGCCAGGATCCCGACACCGCTCCAGGAATCCCTGACGGGAATCCTGATGGGCTCTGCTCCCGGGGAATGAGCCAGAAGAGGGAATCGCCTCAAGCTGAAGTTGGATTTTGGGAAAATTCCTTCCCGAACAGTGGATGAAGCGTTGGAATGGGATGCCCGGGGAAGGGGTGGAGTCCCCATTCCCGGAGGGATTAGAAGCCGTGTGGATGTGGCACTTGGGGACAGTGCTGGGAATGGCTGGGCTTGGTGGGATCAGGGGGATTTTCCAACCTCAAGAATTCCGTGGTTTTTGGGGTTAAACACGAGGAAGCTGCTCTTGGCCACCGAGGGCCACCACGGATGAAGGGAAGCTGTCCCCTTGCTCCTCTGTCACTGTCACCATTCCGGGTCTCCCTGCTCCCGGTCCCTCATCCCGGTCCCGGAATTGTCACCGTCAGTGGCCTGAACCGTGACCTGACGTTCCCACTGTCAGAATTCCGTGGGCTCTTTCCCAGTCCCTCGGCTCAGAGGTCCTTCCGTGGACGCCCGGCTTGGGAGGAGACAGAGCCGGAGTTAGAGCTACAGAAAAAGTCATGGATCGGCGCTTCCCGCGGCTCCCAGGGACGATTCCCGCAGGGGAGGAGAGGGAAGGGCGCCGGGGACTGGTCTGGAGCAGGGAATTCCCTGCCCTTGGATGGAATTGCTGGGGATTCAGGATGAATGGGGGCAGGAAGGAATTCCAGGATGATTCCCGAAGGGAATGGGAGCTGCTCTGCCACATCCCATGGATCCACAGCCCCTGGAAGGGCTGGGAGGGACCGGATCGGGGAACCTCAGTGTCCCCATCCCTGCAGAATTCCAGGACACATCAGTATCCCATCCCTGCAGAATTCCAGGCCACCTCCCTGTCCCCAACCCTGCGGAATTCCAGGTCACCTCCCTGTCCCCATCCCTGCAGAATTCCAGATCACCTCAGTGTCCTATCCCTGAGGAATTCCAGGTCACCTCAGTGTCCTATCCCTGCAGATTTCCAGGTCACCGCCCTGTCCCCATCCCTGTGGGATTCCAGGCCACCTCTGGCTCCCGGCAGCTCCTAAGGGACATTCAGGTGACACTTCCCTTCTCTGGACAATTCCAGAGCCTGGAAAACGTGTCCCAAACTGGGTCACCCCCTCTTACCTAACCCTGCTCCCGTTACGCCCTGAATTCGCAGCAATTCCATAAAAAACCCAGGAGAACTCGGACAATGCCGCCATCATTAAAAATTCTGTTCACCACCGACTTCCCGGGAAACGTTTCAAGCCTTTGACATCCAAAACCCCAGAGATGAAAGGCCGTGACTCTCCCAAAAGGAAAAAAAACCGGGAATGCGGGACTCTGCAGGATGGCTGGAAGGGCAGAATTCCAGCGGGGAGCAAGGATGGGATGCGCGGGAAAACGGGAGGCTCCGGATGAGGGAATTGTAGGGATCGCAGGGAAGGCAGGAAGAGAGGATGGAGAAGGGGAGATCCTGGGAATCAGGGAAATCGCTCCGAGGAAAACCAGGAGATCGGATGGACACGGATGGAAGGGATGGGGACATGGAAAGGGACATTCGGATGTCACCGGGAGCCAGAGGATTCCCAGCAGGGAACGGCGAATGAGGGTGGGATCCCGGCAGGGCTTGGAAAAATGCAGAACTCCCGAATTTCCGGCGCCGCTGGAGATGGGCACGGTCCTGATTCCAGAGGATCCCCAAATGCCCTCAGCTCGGGATGAGGGAGGGGTGACACCTGGCTCCGCAGGGAATGCCACCCTGGGGCAGGGAGAGACCCCCGCGTCTGCTCCCAGTATTCCCAGTTTGGATCCACCGGGAGAGGCCACTGGAGGCCGGAGCAACCCCAGGATGCTCCAGGACACTTTGTCCCCAAGGCCAGTACCTGAAATGTCCCCTCCCATGCCAGCGCCACACGCAGGGAGGAGCTGTGGCCGGAATGGTTTGGTTGGAAAAGCTTTTCCCAAGGGAAGAGCAGCCCTTGATCCAGAGCTCCCGGCACCTTGCCGCACCCTGGCACCCCCGGGTGACACCAGGTGACACTGGGTGACACCGGCTCGTGGTGGCTCTGCGGGGCTGCACCCGAAAGGGCAGGACAAGACTTGGAATTTTGGGTCACTTCCTGTTGGGATTTCATATTTCCAAGGTTTTTAAGGATTTGGGCTCTGATTTGGAAGGTTTGGGATCATTTTGGGGTCAGGGGGGTGAGGCAGAACCAGGGTGGAGCTGGTGCCACCTTGTCCTGCCTGAGGGGTGGCAGGGGCCACCTTTGTCACCTCCTGAGTGGGACAACACTTGGAGATCCTCAGAAATGGAAAAACCTTGGAAAAACTCATCCTTGGGGCTTGACTGGGAGCAAACACAGAGGGGGTGACCCAGGACATGACATTGTCACCACAGCACTGCCATTGTCACCACGGCATTGTCATTGTCACCACGGCATTGTCATTGTCACCACAGCATTGGCATTGTCACCACAGCATCGTCACCACAGCATCATCATTGTCACCACAGCATCTCCATTGTCACCACAGCATCGTCACCACAGCATCGTCATTGTCACCACAGCATCGTCATTGTCACCATGGCATCGTCACCACAGCATTGTCATTGTCACCACAGCATCGCCATTGTCACCACAGCATCGTCACCACAGCATCGTCATTGTCACCACGGCATCATCATTGTCACCACAGCATCGTCATCGTCACCGCTGCATCAGCATCGTCACCACAGTATTGTCATTGTCACCACAGCATCGTCATTGTCACCACCACAGCATCACCATTGTCACCACGGCATTGTCATTGTTACCACAGCGTCGTCACCACAGCATTGTCATTGTCACCACAGCATCATCATCGTCACCACTGCATCAGCATCGTCACCACAGTTTTGCCATTGTCATCACGGCATCGTCATTGTCACCACCACAGCATTGCCACTGTCACCACAGCATCACCATTGTCAGCACAGCATTGTCATCGTCACCACAGCATTGTCACCATGGCATTGTCATCATCACCACAGCATCGTCACCACAGTTTTGCCATTGTCATCACGGCATCGTCATTGTCACCACCACAGCATCGTCATTGTCACCTCAACACCACCATTGTCACCACAGCACTGTCACAGTCACCACATCATCACCATTGTCACCACAGCATCGCCATTGTCACCTCAACACCACCATAGTCACCACAGCATTGTCATCCCATCATCACAGCATTGCCATCATCACCACGTCATTGTCACCACAGCATTGTTATTGTCACCACAGCATCGTCATTGCCACCCCAGCACCACCATTGTCACCACAGCAGTGTCATCCCATCATCACAGCATCGCCATCATCACCACGTCATTGTCACCACACCATTGTCACCGTAGCATTGTCACTGTCACCCTGGCACTGTCACACGGGGAGGGGGACACACGGAGCGCCGGGAAAGGCGGAGCGGGGAGAGAAGCCACAACCACACCACACTGGGAGGAGCCCATCCCACAACTCCTGGAGATGTCCCAGCCCCTCTGCCAAGCTCCCAAAGCTCCGAGACGTCCCTCAAACCATGTCCAGGTCCTCAGCGGTGTCACCCACCCCGTCCCCAACCCTGGCCACGCCCGGCTCTTACCGTGCGGCCACCACCGGTGACTTCTTGCCGGGATCCAGGGCGGAGCCGGCCGGTTCCTCGCCCAAGGAGCGCGTGTCCTTGTTGAGCTGCTGGAGGCGGGAGCTCAGCTCGCTGATCACAGTCGGTTTGTCCTCTTCGGCCCCGGGGCTGGGCCTGCTCTCCATGGGGTCGCCCCATAGCTTGGACCTTCTCTGAAAGAGGTAGCGTGGCCGGGCCGTGCTGGTGGCCGCCAGCGTGGCCGCGTGGTGCTGGGAGATGAGCTCGCTGTCCGAAGACTGCTTCAAAAGTGGGTCCCTGAAAGTAACCGGCCCCTTGCTGAGCTGGGACTTGAGTTTGGGCTTTGGAGGCACTGGTGGCTTCTCGAGTAGAAAAGTTTGGCCGTCGGCGAAGGACGTGTAGGTGTCGGTGGGCTCGCCGCTCTCCGAGGACAGCGTGGACATGCTGGAGACCGTGGAGATGGTGCTCGTGGTCTCCAGGTGGTGGTCGCTGGAGCTCCTGGTGTCCACCTCTTCCACTCCCGAGTCCGCCGCCGACTCCGGGGCCGCGGGGGTGTCCGAGGGCTTCCCTGAGGGTGTCGCGCCGGGGGGAGAAGGTGCTACTGCCGCTGCCGGCAGGGACGGCGCGCCGGGCGCGGCCAGGTGGCTGACGGGGGTGCCGGGGGCGGTCACCAGCACCCCGTTGGCGAATTCATCCGGGGGCGGCACCAGCCCGATCTTGGCCAGCTCCTCGCGGGTCTCCTCATCGCTGGAGGACAGCTGGGCCGGCGGGAGGGTCACCGTGTAGGGCTCCGCCTCCTCCTCCGAGCTGCCCTGGCCCAGCGCCTTCTCCGAGGCCGGGCTGACCGGCGGCTTCCCCACGGGGCTGGGCTGCGGCTCGACCTTCGGGGGCTCGGCCGGCTCTGCGCGGACCTCAGCCACGGCCGGGCTCTCCTCCTTGATCTCCAGGCCTAGCTCGTCTTGGCCGTTACTGGTGGCGTGGACCATGATGAGGCCGGCGGTCTTCTGCTGCGACGTGTCCACTATGCTGATGATCATGGACTTCTTGTCCTCGATTTTCTTCTCCTCCTTGCCCGGTGGCTCCGCCCGCACCTCAGGCTCCTTCCGCAGCGTGGCCGGAGTCCCCCAGGGGCTCTTGGTGGGGGTCAAGGCGCCGGCGTCGACCGCCATTGCCGCTTTCGCTCCGGGGGAGTAGGCGGGGGACACCAGGCTCTCCAAGTCCCCCCTGTCCGGTTCTTTGGTTTGGATGTCCACAAACAGGGGCGCGGCTCTGTCCGAGTCGGGGCTGTGGATCGGGGTGGGCGAGCGGGATGGGACTTGAGTGGACAGCGCCCGTTCCCTTGCGGCCAGCGCCAGCGCCAGGGGCGAGTTGGGATCCAGGGGCTTTCCCGTCAGGGGGTGGATGAAGGTCGAGGAGGAGCCGCTGATCAATGGCTTCAGAGCCGACACGGGTGATGGCAGGAGGACGTCCCGGCTGCCCAGGATCCGCTCGTCGATGGAGCGCGACTGCTGCAGCGACGGCATCTCGCCGCCGCCGCCGCCGCCGCCCGGCGCCGGCCCCTCGATGGCTCCCACCGACAGGAACACCGTGGATTTCCTTCTCTCGTCCAGGCGCCGGTCCCGGTCCTTCATGACGCCGGCGGCGATGGCGGTGGCAAAGGGGAGGCCGGCGGCTTCCACCTGAGCGATGCCGGGGTGGTGCTGGTAGTCCAGGCGGTGGCCGCGGCGCGTCGGCGACGGCTCCCGGGAGGAGTAGCCGCTGGCGATGGCCAAGGCCGCCCGCTCCTGGGCGTCCTCCACCTGGAGCTGCTTGACCAGGGGGCTCTTCTTCCTCTGCGGCTTGGTGGGGGCGAAGAGGCTGACGTTGAACTGGCCCATGTTGGCGTAGGGGTTGTCGATGACCCGGCCCTTCCTCTTGAGCTTCTCCGGAGGCGTCGCTGCCGGGCCGGGCCGCGGGATCTCGGTGGGCTCCACGGGGAGGTGGGAGGAATCCTGGAGGATGATCATGGAGCGTGCCCTCTTCTGCCGCTCGGGATAAGGCATGGAGCCGCGGGCCTGGTCGTACATCTCGGCCGCGCTCAGCACCGGCGGCAGCCCGTGCAGCTTGGCTTCCAGGCCCGGCTTGAAGCTCGAGCGGATGGTGTCGTAGGCTCTGCCCGGCGGCGGCGGAGGCGAGAAG
>VZRL01006441.1:27101-45720 GCA_013397895.1 Origma solitaria | reverse complement strand
GGAAAGCGTGGAGAAAAAGGGAAACGGCGGAGTCAGGCAGGATATTCTCGTCTTCCCAAGGGAAACAAGGAAAAGGACAAAGTCAGGGGTGAGTTCCTTGTCTTCCCCCAGAAAATAAGGAAAAGAGCAAAGTCAGGGAGGAGCTTCTCATTTTCCAACTGGAAAAGAAGGAAAGGAGCAAAGACAGGGATGAGTTCCTTCTCTTCTCCTGGAAAACATGGAGACAAAGGGACACGGAGGAGTCAGGGAGGAGATTCTCGTCTTCCCAAGGGAAACGAGGAAAAGGACAAAGTCAGGGGTGAGTTCCTTGTCTTCCCCCAGAAAATAAGGAAAAGAGCAGAGTCAGGGAGGAGCTTCTTTCCAACTGGAAAAGAAGGAAGAGAGCAAAGACAGGGATGAGTTTCTTGTCTTCCCCTGGGAAACATGGAGAAAAAGGGAAACACGGATGAGTTTCCAATCTTCCCAAGGAAAATGGGGGAGTTAAGGATGAGTTTCTTGTCTTTCCAAGGAAAACAAGGAAAAGGACAAAGTCAGGGATGAGTTCTTTGCCTTCACAAGGAAAATGAAGAAAAGTGCAAAGTTGAGGATGAGTTCCCTGTCTTCCCCTGGAAAACAAGGGAAAGAGCAAAGTCAAGGATGAGTTCCTTTTCTTCCCAGGGAAAACAAGGGAAAGAGCAAAGACAAAAAGAGCAAGGATGAGTTCCTTGTCTCCACCTGGAAAACAAGGAGAGAAGTGGAGTCAAGGAGAAGTTTCTCATCTCCACCTGGAAAACAGGGAAAGAGCAAAGGCAGGGAGGAGTTTCTCATCTCCAACTGGAAAATAAGGAAAGGAGCAAAGTCAGGGATGAGTTCCTTGTCTTCCCCCGGAAAACATGGAGAACAAGGGAAACACGGATGAGTTTCTCATCTTCCCAAGGAAAATGGGGGAGTTAGGGATACGTTTTCTGTCTTCCCAAGGAAAGCAAGGAAAAGTGCAAAGTCAGGGATGAGCTCCTTGTCTTCCCCTGGAAAATGAGGAAAACAAGGGGAACAGGGGAGTCAGGGATCAGTTCTCATCTTCCCCTGGAAAAAAAGGGAAAGAGCAAAATCAGGCATGAATTCCTTGTCTTCTCGAAAACAAAGGAAAGAGCAACGTCAGGGATGAGTTCCTTGTCTTCCAAGGGAAAACAAGGAAAAGAGCAAAATCAGGGATGAGTTTCTCATCTTCCCCTGGAAAACAAGGAAAAGGGTGAAGAGGACACCCCCAGAGAATTCCCGGAGTGGGACAGATTGGGAAGTGGGTGGGGCTGTTCCTCCCACCCCGCTTTGTTCCCAAGACTTTTCCTCTACCCAAGCCACGCTGGACAAGGCTTGGAGCAGCTTCCAGAGGAAGGGACCAGCTCTGAGACTGGAGGAACCATCCCAGGACTGGGACAGAATTCCCAGAGAAGCTGTGGCTGCCCCTGGATCCCTGGAAGTGCCCAAGGCCAGGCTGGAGCCACCTGGGACAGTGGAGGTGTCCCACGGAAGGGCTGGGAATGGGATGAGCTCTGAGGTCATCCCAACTCATCCCACCCCGCGATTCCATGGGTGCCTCACCACAGCCACATTCCCATGGGATCAGCTCCCCCAGGAGTCATTCCCACCCCTTCCAGAGCCGGCTCCGGTGATGGAAGTGCCGCCACCGCCAACGTGCCAGACATCCGAGTGCCACCGGCACGGGCGTGGCTCCCGTCACACTTCCCGCGTTCCCGAGGGGTGACATCTGTTCCCGAGTGCCAGACGGAGCTCGGCAAGGTCTAGCAGGAATTCCTGCTTTTTCACGGAATACTCCGAGAGACTGCGAGGATTTGGAAGGGAAAGGAGGAAGAACCGGGGGCGGGATGGGAGGATTTGGGGGCCTTTCCAACCCGAGCCATTCCGTGATCCTAAAATCCATGAATGCCACAATTCCCTCCCTCCATTCCCAGCTCCAGCCTCGTTCCCAAGCCCGGATTCGCTGCGCTCACCCCTCCTTTGGGAGAATTCTTCCTTCCCAATCCCTGCTCCGCTCTTCCCAACGTTTCAAACCGCTCTGGAGAGGATTTGGGCTTTTTTTTTTTTTTCCCCTCTGGAGCTTTTCCTTTATGGAAAACGCTCTTCCAGCAGCACCGAAAGGCTCCGGCAGCTCCGCCCGGAATCCGTCAGCGATTCCACCCGAGGCAGAATCCAATGGGGACAAAAGGGAGGAATTTGGCACTGAAATTCCATCCCATGCTGTTGGTCGTGCTGGAAACTGGGCTATTTTTGGGAATTGGGGATGTTCAGTGGGAATAAAGAACCGGCAGAACGGAACAGGTTCAAAGGGAGCCTGGACAAAGCCATGGAAAATGTGCCTTTCCCAACCTTTTGTGCGGCCTGAAATCCTGGAGCTGAGGCCAGCGGGGGGAATTCGGGAGAATGATCCCGTCCTTGCCCTGTTTTCCCTGGGAATCTGGGCCTGGAATGGGATCCTGCACCAGATGGAGCCACGGATTGTTCTGGGAGCAGCAGGAAGATCCCCAAAAAAACCCAGTCCTGCCTTTCCGGAGGTTTCTGGGAACGCATGGGAGGTGACACAGGGATATTTGGGAAGCTCTGAGCTCTGTCCCCAGGCCTGGAATGCCCCAGGACACGGAAAGCTCATCCTGGGAACGTGGGGTCCGGCTGGAAATCCAGCAGGCAAGCGGGATCTTCCCTCTGGAATGTCCTGGGCATGGCTGCCAGATGGGGGGTGAAACCGGGACACCCACGGATCCAGTCCTTGGATCCATCTCTCCTCCGTTTTCCCCTAAATCAGGAGGGGACACCATGGAAATCACATCCAGGGAATTGCCAAAGGTGGGGAATGCTATGGAAAAATCACATCCAAGGAATTGTCAAAGGTAGGGAACACTGGAAAAATCGCATCCAAGGAATTGCCAAAGGTAGGGAATACCATGGAAAATCACATCCAAGGAATTGTCAAATTCAGGGAACACTGGAAAAATCACATCCAAGGAATTGCCAAAGGTAGGGAACACTGGAAAAATCGCATCCAAGGAATTGCCAAGGGCAGGGAATGCTATGGAAAACTAAATCCAAGGAATTGCCAAGGGCAGGGAATGCTATGGAAAACTACATCCAAGGAATTGCCAAAGGTAGGGAACACTGGAAAAATCGCATCCAAGGAATTGCCAAAGGTAGGGAATACCACAAAAAAATCACACCCGAGGAATTGCCAAGAGGAAGAAACACCACAGGAAACCACACCCAAGGAATTACCATGGACAGGGAATACTATGGAAAACCACATCCAAGGCATCACCAAATGCAGGGAATACCATGGAAAACCGAACCCAAGGAATCGCCAAATTCAAGGGGCACTATGGAAAACACCTCCAAGGAGTTGCCATGTTCATTCCCACCTGGCATTCCGGGCCTGGAGCAGCTCCCTGTGGAAGCAGCTCAGACACAGCCCCGGGATCCTTCCCGGATCATCCCTCGGTTTTTCAGCCATTCCGGGGAGGGGCGGCTGAGTCACCTCGGGAGTCACCTCGGCTCTGCTCCCTGGATCTGGGCAGAATTCCCTGGAAAAGGGACCTCAGGGGTAGCGTGGAATGGGGGAGGCACCATTGGAGGCTCCTGGGAATGTTCCTCAGGGATGTGCCTGGGTGGGTCGGGAGTATCTCCAGGGAAGGAGATTCCACGGCCTCTCGCTCACCTCCACAGTATGGAAGTTCTTCCCCAAGGAAAAATTACGGAATGGTTGGGGTGGGAAGGGACCCCAGAGCTCATCCAGGGACACCTGCCACTGTCCCAGGCTGCTCCAAGCCCCAATGTCCAGCCTGGCCTGGGACACTGCAGGGATCCAGGGGCAGCCACAGCTGCTCTGGCAATTCCAGCCCAGCCCCTCCCCACCCTCCCAGCCAGCAATTCCCAATTCCCAAGATCCCATCTGGCCCTGCCCTCTGCCACTGGGAAGCCATTCCCTGCCTCCTGTCCCTGCACGCCTTGTCCCCAGTCCCTCTGCAGCTCTCCTGGAGCCCTTCAGGCCCTGGAAGGTCACAGTTGGGTCACCCCAGATTTTCCCCTTCTCCAAGCTGGACAATCCCAATTTTCCCATCTTTCCATCCATTGGATCACCCTGGTGCCTCCTCTGGACTCACTCCAACAATTCCATGTCCAGGCCCTTCCTCATCTTCCCATCCCTCCAGGATCTGCTCCAGGTGCTCCACATTCCCCTGGTCCCAAGGATCCCAGACCCAGATCCAGCATTCTGGTGAGCAGAGGAGCAGGATCCCTCCCTGTCCTGCTGGGAACGCTCTTCCCCACCCACCCCAGGATCCCAAACCTGGGTTCAGCACTCCCTATCCTGCAGGGAATGCTCTTCCCCATCCATCCCAGGATCCCACTGGCCCCAGCGATGAAGTTCCCCACCAGGTTCTTCTCCACGGAGCTGCTCCCAGCAGATCCTTTGGAATTGCAGTGGGCAGGGAAGGTTTTTCCCAAATTCCCTGGCTGTTTTCGTCTCCTCCTGCCCCAATCCTTCCCCCATCCCTGCTGCCATGGCCAAAGTCCTGCAGAACTGTGGGAGAGGAAGAAATTCCCCCCAGGAATTTTGACGAAGCCTCTCCCTGTGCAGGGAAAAGCAGGATCTGTTTATTCCCAGCACGGATTTGCCAGAGCTGAGCTTTATTTACTTTTCATGGAATGCTGGGATCTGCCTGGGGATCTCCGGAGGGGAACAAAAGCCACCCGAAATCCCCTGGGAGCAGCTGGGAATGCTGGGGCTGTATCAGGTGTGGAATTTAGGGATTGGGCTCCATCCCTGCAGCAGCTGGAGATGCTGGAATTCCCAAGGGAATGTGTCCTCCTAAAGGATCCTAAAGATCCCTGAAAGGGAGCAGCTCCGGAGCCATCCAGAATTCCCAGAGCAGCTGTGGCTGCCCCTGGATCCCTGGAAGTGTCCAAGGCCAGGCCGGAGAAATCTGGGATAGTGGGAGGTGTCTGTGCCCATGGCGGGGGCTGGGAATGGATGGGATCCGGGTCCTTCCCACCCAAACCATCCGAGGATTCCACAATTCACTCCTGGAATTCCCATTCTGTTTCCCAGGAAGGCACTGCGTGTCCAAGCCTTTTGCTTCCCGGTGAGCCCGGAATTTTGGGAGCTACTCCACTCCAGGCTCTCAGAAGAGGTGGGAATATCCTCTGGAAAAAGACCTCTCTGTCCCAAATTCCCACTCCTAGGAATTTTAAACCCCAGATGAACAAACCAACTCATCCCTCTGCTGTTTTCCATGGAATTTGGGCTCCTTGCTCCCCTCAAACCCCACCCGGAGCTGCGGGACGCTCCCACAATTCCCACGGAACAGCAGGACATTGCTGGGATCAAATCCCGGGAATAAAGAGCTGGAACCCAAACAGAGCCACCAGTAAGGACCAGTAAGGACCAACTCCCAGCACGCAGAATGACTTCCCGGGAATGGGAATGGCTCTCCCGGTGCGGCCTGGCAACCCCCGGCGCCATTCCCAGCGTTATTAATTCCCCAGGAAAACACAAAGCCTCGCCGAAGCTCCCGGGCCCGTTGCCATAACAGCCCCGATCCCTGGGAAAAGCTCATTCCGTGCATTCATCAGGGACGGATAACGAGGGGCCCATCCCGAGCACGGCCCTCTGCTCCCGGCGGGCGCTGCTTCCCGAGCCCGGGATGTGCAGGAGAGCCCAAAATCAGCCCTGGGGCAGGAGGGAGGAAATCCAGGAGTGGGAAGAGGGAGGGAATCTTCATCCTCTGGAGTGTGGGGATGGGAATTTTTGTCCTATGGTATCCAGGGATGGGAATCTCCATCCTTTGGTGTCCAGGGATGGGAATCTCCAACCTCTGGAGCACAGGGATGGGAATCATCATCATCATCATCATCATCGTCATCATCATTATCATCATCATCCTCTGGAGCCCAGAGATGGGATTTTTTTTCCTGTGACATCCAGGGATGGGAATTTCCATCCTTTGGTGTCCAAGGATGGGAATCTCTGTCTTTTGGTGTCCAGAAAAGGGAATCTCCATCCTCTGGAGCTCAGGGATGGGAATCTCTGTCCTTTCATGTCCAGGGATGGGAATTTCCATCTTTTGGTGTCCAGGAATGGGAATTTTGATCCTTTGGTGTCCCGGGACAGGAATCTCCAACCTCTGGAACCCAGGGATGGGAATTTTTGTCCTATGGTATCCAGGGATGGGAATCTCCATCCTCTGGAGCCCAGGGATGGCAATCTTCATCCTGTGGTATCCAGAAATGGGAATCTCCATCCTTTAGTGCCCTGGGATGGGAATCTCTGTCCGCTCCTTCCCCGGATTGGCCCAGGATTGATTCCCAGAGCAGCTGTGGCTGCCCCTGGATCCCTGCAGTGTCCCAGGCCAGGCTGGACATTGGGGCTTGGAGCAGCCTGGGACAGTGGCAGGTGTCCCTGCCCAGGGAATGAGGGGAATTAGGGAATCTTTAGGGTCCCTTCCCACCCAAACCACTCCAGGATTCCACCCCGGATGTCACTTTACCACCAGGACAACGCTTCCCAGACTCACCCCCCACCCCACACAATCCCGACGGCCCTGGAGGGGTCCCAAATCCCTCCCATCCCTCCAAAACCGGCGGCTCCGCCCTCTGGAATTCTCTCCGGGAGCCATGGCAGCTCCGCAGCCTCCGGAGTGTTTTTAACTCCCGCTGCCGGAGCAGATGGCGCTGGCAGAAATCTTGGAAGTCTGACAGGGATCATCTTCCCTCCCCTTCCCCCCACTCCTTCCCATTTTTCCTCCAAATATTCCTCCCCATCCCACTTTTTTCACAGCCAGGCGGGGGTTAACCACCTCTATCCCGGGAATTTTTCCGCCCTCCCCGCACGCACGCACGGAATCTTTCCGATCTTTCCTCCCCGGGAATCTGCTGCTGGAATACGCAAATGCCAGGGAGCGTTTCTTCCCGAAAAAAAGCCACCACCATCCGAGCGCTGATTTTCCATCTCCTTCCCCGCCCAGGGAGGGATTTTTCTCCTGGAATCAAGTGACTGCGCAGCTCCCGGCCGTGGGTGTGGAATGACAGCTCAAGGACTTCTAATTCCAGCCCCATTCCTACCCGATTCCTCCCTCTCTGCCTCTTCTCCATCCCCGTTTCTCCCGGAATTCCACGGGAATGGTTTCTTCCAGGGGCTGCTTCGGGGATTGTCCCATGGTGGGGATGGACCTGGCGCTCCTGGATGAGGATTTTCCTGGGATTTTTTCTTGGGATCGGCTGGGGCAGCTGCAGCCGTTCCTGCTTGGAGCAGGGAATCTCCCACCGGGATTTGAGCTCTCCTGAAGGAGTTTCAAGGGATGTTTTTAACCCCTTTTTTTCCAGGGCGAGGGTTTGGCTGCACGGGCTGGGAATTGCTGGGATGGGCAGGGATAACCGGGATGGTCTGGGAATGCTCACGGGGATGTGAGCACAGAATTCCCAAATTATTTGGGATGGGAAAGATTCCAAGGATCATGGAGTCTATGCTGTGCCTGATTCCCACCTCGTCCCCAGCCCAGAGCCCTGAGAGCCACCTCCAGGAATTCCTTGGACACCTCCAGGGATGGGGACTCCATGGGAAATCCTTCCCAAGGCCTGAGCCCTTTCCATGGAGAAACGATCCCAAATCTCCCATCCCAAGCTCCCCTGGCCCAGGCTGAGGCCGTTCCCTCTTTTCCCAGGGCTCATTCCCTGCAGCAGATCCCAATCCGCGCTGGCTCCCGGCAGGAGCTGTGCAGAGCCACAAGGACATTCCCGATCCCTGCCCCGATCCCAGCACAGCTCCCCCGGCCCCAATCCCGGGGCACATCCCACTTTTCCCGGGCTCTCCCTGCACACAGCCCTGGCAGCATTCCATGGGCAAGGAGTCCATCATTCCAGAATCCTGCCATGGTTTGGGTTCGAAGGACCTTCAAATCCATCCAATTCCAGCCCTTGGACACCTCCCACTGTGCCAGGCTGCTCCAAGCCCCAATGTCCAGCCTGGCCTGGGACACTGCAGGGATCCAGGGGCAGCCACAGCTGCTCTGGCAATTCCAGCCCAGCCCCTCCCCACCCTCCCAGCCAGCAATTCCCAATTCCCAAGATCCCATCTGGCCCTGCCCTCTGCCACTGGGAAGCCATTCCCTGCCTCCTGTCCCTGCACGCCTTGTCCCCAGTCCCTCTGCAGCTCTCCTGGAGCCCTTCAGGCCCTGCCAGGGGCTCGCAGCTCTCCCTGGGTCCTTCCCTTCTCCAGGGGAACATTCCCAGCTCTCCTAGCCTGGCTCCAGCCCTTGGACAATTCCATGACTGCATTCCCAGGGTATGATCCATGCTGGATAACGCCGCCATTCCTACACCAGATCCCTTCCCACACCATTCCCAGCTCTTTGGGGCTGCACCAACCCTTGAACAATTCCCGACCCTTGAACATTTCCCTTTCCAAAGCTCTTTCTCGAGTTTTCTCCCCCAGGAGCTCAGGACGCACTTTGGGAAGCCCCCAGATCCTCCTACCCCAACGGCACCGGGACAGGATCCACTCCCAAGACCACAATTCGGGATAAACCGGGATAAAAGTCCCATTTCCCCTCTGAACACGGCAGGTTTGGGACACCGGGATGGGGTTTCTCCACGTCCACACATGGATCCACCCTCCACATCCCACACAAATGATCCTCCGGAACCTTGGGAACTTCTTTCCCATGGAATTCCCGGCAGAGGAGCAGCTTCATCAGCACCATCCCCGAAACCCCCAATTTTCCTTTATTTTTTAGGATCAAGGACCCACCACAGCTGGGTTTGGAGTTGGTGTCACCAAAAATCTTTAGGGACAAGGTCAAGGACCCGCCACAGATGGATTGTGGGGTTGGTGTCACCAGAAACATTTGGGATAAGGTCAAGGAGCCACCACAGATGGATTTGGGGTTTGGTGGCACCAGAAATCTTCTGGGAGAAGATTGTGCACATCTCAAAGCAAGTTTTGGATTTGGTGGCCCCATAAACCTTTAGGAAAGAGTCAAGGACACCCCATTAATGGATTTGGGATTGGTGGCACCATGAACCTTCTGGGAGAAGATCATGGGCATCTCAAAACAGGTTTTGGGTTTGGTGGCTCCATAAATCTTTGGGAGTCAAGGACACCCCACCAATGGCTTTGGGATTAGTGGCACCGGAAACCTCCTGGGATAAGGTCAAGGAGCCACCACAGATGGACTGTGGGATTTGTGGCACCATAAATCTTTAGGAACAAGATCCAGGACCTCCCACAGCGGTTTTGGGGTTGGTGGCACCATAAATCTTTAGGGACGAGGTCAAGGACCCACCACAGCCAGGTTTGGGGTTGGTTGCACCTAAAACCTTCTGGAATAAGGTAAAGGACCTACCACAGATGGATTTGGGGTTTGGTGGCACCAAAAATCTTTAGGGACAAGGTCAAGGACCTGCCATAGATGGATTTTGGGATTGGTGGCACCAGAAACATTTGGGATAATGTCAAGGACCCACCACAGATGGTTTTGGGGTTTGGTGGCACCATAACTCTTTAGGGACAAGGTCAAGGACCTGCCATAGATGGATTTTGGGATTGGTGGCACCAGAAACATTTGGGATAATGTCAAGGACCCACCACAGATGGTTTTGGGGTTTGGTGGCACCATAACTCTTTAGGGACAAGGTCAAGGACCCACCCCAGATGGATTTGGGGTTGGTGGCCCTGTAAATCTTTGGGATGGAATCAAGGAGCCACCACAGCCAGGTTTGGGTTTGGTGGCACCAGGAACATTTGGGGATAAGGTCCAGGACCCACCACAGCTGATTTTGGGTTTGGTGGCACCATAAATCTTTGGGGACAAGGCCAAGGATGCACCCCAGATGGATTTGGGATTGCTGGCACCACAAACATTTTGGGAGAAGATCAGGAACATCTCCTGGCAGTTTTGGGGTTTGCTGACACCATAAACCTTTGGGACAAGGTCCAGGACATCCCACAGCAAGGTTTGGATTCAGTGACACCACAAACATTTTGGCATAAGCTCAAGGATGTGCCACAGATGGATTTGGGGTTTGGAGACACCACAAACATTTTGGGAGAAGATCAGGAACATCTCCTGGATCATCACGGATTTGGGAACACCAGAAACCTTTGGGACAAGGACATCCCAGAGCCGGGTTTGGATTTGGTGGCCCCATAAATCTTTAGGGACAAGGTCAAGGATGCACCACAGCTGATTTGGGGTTTGGAGAATCCATAAATAAATTTTGGGATGAGCTCAAGGATCGCCCACATCTAGGTGCCTCCTCCAGACCTCATCCCGCTCCTCCTCAGCCCCAGCTCCGGCATTCCCAGTTCCGGAGCTGCCATTCCTGCCAGGAATGTCCAGTCTCCCACCCCAAGTGCCAACGCGGAGGGTGGCAGCGCTGATCAGGGAATTCCCGAAATTCTCTCCCGGAATTCCCTCCTGGAATTCCCCAGTCCCACCTTCCACTCCGAGCGGGACCGGGCATCCCTCAACGCCAGAATTCCATGGAGCTTTCCCATCTCCCGGAAAGGGCCGAGCCTTTCCCCACCCATTGCACACCCCGCAGGAGCCCTCCCATCGTTCCCGAGGGATTCTCCTGGGTTTTTTCCTCACCTACAGACTTGGTCCGTGGAATTCCTTTCCGGAGGGACACGTGGGGCTTCTCCGTGGCCGCCAGGACCCCCGGGTGCGCCATTCCCTGGCGCTCGAACAGCGACTGGAGGGAAAAAACAGGGAATTCCCAGTCCGGATTCGGCCGGGAGGACCCAATCCTCAACTTCCAACCGCGGGAAAACAGGAGGTCTTCCCACCGGGATGAATTCCAACCCTTGGGACACCTCCCTCGCTCCCGTCTCGTCTCCCGGCCCGCTCCAGGCGGGAATGCGGAGAGGATGAATCCCGGAGCCGCCTGTCCCACTTTTCCAGGAGCTGCCTCCCACCCGCAGCATTCCCGGCACAGTCCCGGGAGCCGCAGCCTCCTCCTCCTCCTCCTCCTCCCTCCGCGCTTCCCCTTGGAGGCGGCGCTCAGATTCCGGCAGAATTCCAGCCCCGCATCCCGCTCGGCTCTCCGGGCTCCTCCAGAGCCGCTCTTCCAGCCTTCCCCGGGAATTTCAGGCGGATTCCCGGGCCTGGATAGGGATCCCGGCGAGCTGAGGGAGCGCCGAGCTCCTGCTGCGGATCGGTGCCTCCCAGGCTCCACATTCCCAGGAATTCCGCCCGGGACCAGAATCCCTCCCATCCCTTTCCACGTGCTCCCATCCCTCTCCTTCCATTCCTGGGAATCCCCATTCCTGGGAACGCCAGTCCTTTCATTCCCGAGAATCCCAATCCTCATTCCTGGGAATGTCAGTCCATTCATTCCCGAGAATCCCAATCCCCATTCCTGGGAATGTCTCTTCCCATTCCTGGGAATGTCAGTCCTTTCATTCCCATGAATCCCAATCCCCATTCCTGGGAATGTCACTCCCCGGACAGCACCACGATCCCTCCCATCCCTTCTCCTTCCATTCTTGGGAATCCCAATCTGCATTCCTGGGAATGCCACTCCACATTCCCTCCTATCCCTCTCCATCCTCCCATCCCTGTCCCTCATTCCCATCCCATTCCCGGTGGGAATTCCCTGTGGTTCTCCGCAGGGGTGGTTCTCCAGCTCACTCTCATCCCTGTCCCTCATTCCCACCCCATTCCCGGTGGGAATTCCTGTGGCTCACACTGATCTCCGCAGGGGTGATTCTCCCATTCCTCTGCCCCATTCCCATCCCATTCCCACCCCATTCCTGATGGGAATTCCTGCTGGCTCACACTGATCTCCGCGGGGGTGATTTTCCCATCCCATTCCCGCCCCATTCCCAGTGGGAATTCCCGTGGCTCACACTGATCTCCGCGGGGGTGATTCTCCGGCTCGTCGGTCGCTGTTTCACCGTGGCCGCCCTGGAATCCGCTTCCACCAGATCCGCCCTCAGCGCCGGCTCCGCGGCCGCCAGGATCTCATCCAGCTTCTCTGGAATCCAAGGAAAACCAGCCCGGGGTCAGCCGGGATCGCTCCCTTCCGGCGGCTCGTCCCGGAAAAGGGAGGGAAAATCCCTGCCTCGCCTCTCCCCAGCCAGCGGATTCCTGTGGATTTGGGGGGTCTGATCCCATCCCATGGCCGCTGTCCCACCCCCGGATGTGCCACATTCCAAGGATTTCTCTGTCTGACGTTAACCGGTGAATTTATGCCGGATTTTGGATATTCGGGATGAGCCGAGTCCCACCAGCTCCCAGGGTGGGAGATCCAGGGAATCGCAGGACACGGAGATGCCCCTGGGATCCGCAAGGCTCTGGCACATCCAGCATTTGTTTGGGATAAACTGGGATATTCCCAGCCTGAATGATCCCAACTTTCCGTGTCCGGGGCAGGACTCGGTGCCCATGGACACTGGGAATGTTGGGAGAGCCACCATGGCCATGTCCAAGCTGAGGGAATGGGAATCAGGACCCGAATTCCCTGCTCTGAATCCATCCCAGCACATCCATCCCTCGGGAACTCCGAGCTGTGCTCGGGATGTGTCCCACCAGATCCATTCCAGGTGGGAATTCCGCCTGAGGCTGGGACGTCCTGAACCTCGGGATGTGGGACAAGGCAGGAGGTGGCCATGGATTCATTCCCATGGATCCCTCGTGAGCTGAGCCTTCGGAATTCCCACTTGGAATGGGCAGGCTGGGGCTGTTGGCTCCGTGTCACCTCTACCTGATGGCACTTCCCCGATCCAGGCGGATCCATATCCCAAATCCCTGTCCTTGCCCCCTCTGCATCTGCCCAATCCAGGGAAGGGCTGGGAAGGTCCCTCAGACACTTCCCATGGAATTCCCTAATTCCCGCTCAGTTCCTTCCCTGTCCCACCCCCACTGGATCCCACCTCCCACCACGGAAGAGCCGATCCCGCATTTCCTCTCCTCGGGGAACAGGGAATGGACAGAAAATCCTGGATTTCCTCCCTGGCAGAAACCATGGAATGGTTTGGGTGGGAAGGGACCTTCAAGCCCATCCAGATCCAACCCCTTCCACCAAAAACTTCCCGGTTTTCCCGTGTCCCTTGTGCGACATTTCTGGCTCTTTCTCGGTGTGGGAACAGTGGGAAAACCCTCCTGGATCCGCCAGGAGAGAGGCTCTGCCATTTGGGATAAAGCTGGACACGGCACCGTCATTCCCAAGGATCCCACCCAGGATATTCCCGTGGGGAAAACAAAGCAGGGACCACCCCGGGAACGGCAGAGCTGGGACTTCTGGGAAAAAGGAGCATCCCTGCCCCATGTCCAGCAGAATCCCTCCCTAATTCCAGGAATTCCAGTTCCCGGAATTCCAATTCCTGCCAGAGCAGCTCCAGGTCACCAGAGCTAAACGAAATTCCCAAATTCCAGCAGAATTCCCTGGGAAGCTTTGGGAACGGCACCCCTCGGGGTTCTGGGATATCCCCCCAGTCCGGATCCTGCCGGATCCTGGTGGGAGCTGACGGGAACGGGAGGAATCTCGGGAATTTCAGTTTCACTCACCCCCTTTCCTTCTCCGCATGGAGGCTTGGAATCGGAAACAAAAACAACATCAACAGCACAGAAAAATTCCTCCTCCCATTCCCGGCTCCAGCCCGGCTCTTCCCACAATTCCCGACCTCTGGCATGCGGGATCTGGCCAGGGATTTGTACCAGGATTTGGGATTTGTCTCGGGATTTGGGATTTATCCCAGCTCCAGCCTGGGATCTCCACTGGGATCATCCCTCACCCTCCTCGTAGATCCATAAACAGCAGGAGCAGGATTGGCTGGAATTCCATCCCAGGCCACGGGAAAGCTCCCGGAGCAATTCCTGGCATCCCACCCCCCGGAATTTGGGATAGAAGGGCTCCCTGAGCATCCTGCTGGGAATCTGCTGTACCAAGGGGCTGGGAATGGTGAGGGAAGGGTTGGGAAGGGCACACGGAATGTCGCGGATCCATGGAAAACGGGGTGGGAGCTCCCTGTGGGAATGTCCCTTTCCCTGCGGGTTCCTTGGGAAGGAGAGCGGCTCCGAGCAGAATCCCGAGAATGCTGATCCACAGGGAAGCTCCCGCTCCGTGGGAAAAGCTGGAGTGAAGGATGGGAAGAGGAAGGATCCCCCATTTTCCCTGGAATGGCTCCAGCCCATTCCTCGATCCGTGGGATTGACCACTGCAATTCCCGGGAAAAAATCATAGGAATCGTGGGATTAGAGCCGGCACTGCCTCCGAATCCTTCTCTGGGATTGGTGCTCCCAATCCGGGAGAATCTCCTGGAATTCTGGGAATTCCTCACAAGGTGGAAGTTAGAACCTGAGGGTCTGGGATGGACCCGGCACAGGGAAGTGGAAAAAGTGGGAAAAAGGAGCTGGTCTGGCTCTGCTCCCAAAAATTCCTGCTGAAAACCGCGCTGTGGGAATAAAGGCCTGGGAGTGCAGGGAATCGAGGGCGGGAATTCCAGGGTGGGAATTCCAGGGCGGGAATCCAGGCAGAGGCTCAGGATGAAATAAATCCCAGCTGATCCAACCCTGGAATGTTGGGATTGGCTCCGAGGAGGGCAGGGAGCAGGAAAAGGCTTGAAAAATCAGGAAGGGCTTGGAAAACCAGGGAGGGCTTGGAAAAACTGGGAGAGCTTGGAAAAACAGAAGGAATGGAAGACCAGGGAAGGCTTGGAAAAACAGGGAGGACATGAAAAACCGGGAAGGGCATGGGAAAACAGGAAGAGCAAGGAAAAACCAGGGAGGGCATGGAAAACCGGGAAGGGCTTGGAAAATGAGAGAGAGAGTGGAAAAACAGGGAGAAGATGGAAAAGTAGAAGGGCATGGAAAACCATGGAGAGCTTGGAAAAGCAGGAAGGGCTTGGAAAACAGGAAGGGGATGGAAAACCAGGAAGGACATGGAAAACAGGGAGGGGATGGAAAATCAGGAAGGGTATGGAAAAATATGGAGAGCATGGAAAACAGGGAGAGCTTGGAAAAACAGGGAAAACATGGAAAACCAGGAAGGGTATGGAAAAATATGGAGGGTATGGAGAACAGGAAGAGCATGGAAAAACAAGGAGGGCATGGAAAACAAGGAATTTGGGATCCTGCCGAGGCTCCAGGGTGCCACGGCCACACCGTCACATTCCCACATGGAAAATCCCAAATTCCCATGGAAACCAACAGCCTCGGAGCCAGCCCTGCTGCCCTACCTGTGCCAGGGATGCTCCGAAGTTTTCCCGGGAATTGGGATCCCTCCATGGCCACGTGGCCCCTCCAGTGACATCCATGGAAAAATGCCACTGGATCCGGGACGAGGGAAGGGACGGAGAGGGATCGACTCTCACTCTCATCCCAGGCAGCCACGAGGGCTGGGAAAAACCGGGAATTCTGGCAGTGGGAAGCAGGGAAGGGCTGGGAGTGGAGAGGATTTCAGGGAATCCGGGAATGCGGAGCGGGATGGGAAAGCAGCAGGAAATGTGGGAGTGGCAGAGGGATGGGAGCGATGGAGCTCACCTGGAGATCTCCCAGAGCTCTCCTGGAGCATTCCTGGATCTCACCTGGAGATCTCCTGGAATTCTCCCAGAACTCATCTGGAGATCTCCTGGAGTTCTCCTGGAGCTCGCCTGGAGATCTCCCGAAGCTCTCCTGGAGAATTCCTGGATCTCACCTGGAGATCTCCTGGAATTCTCCTGAAGCTCTCCCAGAGCTCTCCTGGGGTTCTCCTGGCAGGGTTTGGGATCTGCCTGGAGAGGGGGAAAGAAAACCCTGGGAGTGCTGGCGGTGGGAAAGGAGGGAGAGGAGAGGGATGAGGAACAGGGAGAGGAGCAGGGATGAGGAGGATGAGGAGCCAGAAGAACAGAGGGATGAGGAGCAGGAAAAGGAAAAGGGTGAGAAGGGACAGGAGCAGGGAGAGGATCAGGGACAGGAGCAGGGAGAGGATCAGGGAAAGAAGCAGGATTAGGGAGAGGAGCAGGAACAGGGAAAGGATCAGGGACGAGCAGGAGCAGGAAGAGGAGTGAGGAAGGCAAGGAGAGGATCAGGGAAAGGATCAGGGACAAAAGCAGGAGCAGGGAGAGGAGCAGGGATGAGGGGGATGAGGACCTGGAAAAGCAGAGGGTTGAGGAGCAGGAAAAGTGTGAGGAGGGAGAAGAGCAGGGAGAGGATCAGGGAAAGGAGCAGGATTAGGGAGAGGAGCAGGAACAGGGAAGGAGCAGGATCAGAGAGAGGATGGGGGACAGGAGCAGGGAAAGGAGTGAGAAAGGTGAGGAGAGGAGCAGGGAGAGGAGCAGGATCAGAGAGAGGACTGGGGACAAGAGCGGGAGCAGGGAAAGGAGCAGAGAGGATCAGGAGCAGGGAGAAGATCAGGGAAAGAAGCAGGAGCAGGGAAAGGATTAGGGACAAGAGCAGGAGCAGGGAAAGGAGTGAGGAAGGCAAGGAGAAGATCAGGGAAAGGATCAGGGACAAAAGCAGGAGCAGGGAGAGGAGCAGGGATGAGGAAGGTGAGGAGCAGGAAGAGCAGAGGGATGAGGAGCAGGATAAGGAAACTGGTGAGGAAGGCGAGGAGCATGGAGAGAAGCAGGATCAGAGAGAGGATCAGGAGCAGGGAATGGAACAGGGAGAGGAGCAGGATCAGGGAAAGGAGTGAGGAAGGACAGGAGAAGATGAGGGAGAGGAGCAGGAGGAGCAGGGAGAGGAGCATGGAAGGGAGCAGGGAGAGGAACGGGCAGAGGAGAAAGGAGAGGAGCAGGAATAGGGAGAGGATCGGAGAGGAGCAGGATCAGGATAAAGAGGGGTGAGGAGCAGGGAGAGCATCAGAGAGAGGAGAAGAGGAAGGAGCGGGAGCAGGGAGAGGAGTGAGGAAGGCGACGAGAGGAGTAGGAGGAGCAGGGAGAGGAGCAGGGAGAAGAAGAGAGAGGAGCAGGGAGAGGAGCAGGGAAAGGATCAGGAGCAGGGAGAGGAGAAGGGAGAGGAGAAGGTAGGAGCAGCAACAGGGAGAGGAGCTGGAGCAGAGAGAGGAGCAGGGAAAGGAGCATGGAAAGGAGCATGGAGAGGAGCAGGGAAAGGAGCAGGAAAAGGAGCAGGGAATGGAGAAGGGAAAGGAGCACGAACAAGGAAAGCAGCAGGGAGAGATTAGACAGATGAGCAGGGAGAGGCGCAGGGAAAGAAACAGGGAAAGGAGCATGGAATAGAGAAGGGAAAGGAGCAGGAATAAGGAAAGGAGCAGGGAGAGAAGAGACAGATGAGCAGGGAAAGGAACAGGGAAAGGAGCATGGAGAGTAGCAGGATCGGGGAAAGGATCAGGGAAAGGAGCAGGAATAAGGAAAGGAGCAGGAATAGGGAAAGGAGCAGGGAGAGAAGACAGAGATGAGCAGGGAAAGGAACAGAGAAAGGAAGTAGGAAAGGAGCATGGAGAGGAGCAGGATCAGGGAAAGGAGCACGGATAAGGAAAGGAGCAGGAATCAGGAGAGCAGCAGGATGCCCAAGGCCAGGGCACATCAATCCCTCCACACCCACCCGGAGACTCCCAACCTCCTTCCCACGCCCACCTCCGCCGGGCTGCGCCCCCGGAGAGCTGGATACCCCTCTGGATATCCCTCTGGATCTCCCTCTGGATAGAGACGGGAATCCTGCTCCCCCTTCTCCGAGCCTCCCACACCCCGCCAGCACCGCGGGCCCACGCTACACATGCAACCCTCTGGAAAACAGCTGGAAAACCGCCGGAAAACCGCCGGAAAACCGCTGGAAAACCGCCTGAAAACCGCTGGAAAACGGCTCCCAGCCGCCAACCCTGGCTCCCCGCGGATCCGATCCCGATCCCGGCCTTACCCAGCTCCTCCAGCTCGGCCGTCATGGATTTGGAGCGCAGCGTGAGGGTGGTGCTGGGAGCTCTCTTGGGAGGCGGCGGAGCTGCAAGGAAGAGAGAGGGCATCTTGCACCTCTTATCCCGGAATTTTCGGGGAGTGGCCAGGTGCAGGTGCCACTTCTTCTCCACAGCCTGGATCTCCTCGTATTCCCGGGATGAGGAGTCGCACTGCTGCAGGATCTTATTGAGGCTGCGCGTGGACGCGAACTTCTTCATGATTCCCGCCGGGAATGCGCCCGCGGGGCTGGGAATGTGGCCCTCAGCGCCGAGTCCGAGGCATGGCCCCGGGACGGCGCTCGGGGATGCGGGGAAAGCGGGAATGTGTCCGGCCTGGGCTCGGGCTCCTCTTCCCACCTCGGCGCAGCCCCCGGAGCGCCTCGGCCCCCCCACCCTTCCTCCTCCTCCTCCTCCTCCTGTCCGTGGATCCCAACCCTATGGAAGCGCCGGCGTCCGGCCGGGAGCTGCCCAAGGACGCATGGCCCGGGATGATCCCAAAGGCTCCCGATCCCGCATCCCCTGAGCCCCCCCGGAGCAGCGAGGATGAGTGGAAGGCTCTTCCTCTTCCTCCTCCTCCTCCTCCTCGCTGCTCCTCGCTGACAATGCTGGAATAACGCTCCAGGATTGCCATGGCAACCGCAGCTCCAAGGATCCCTGTGCCTGCGGCAGGGATCCAGCGGGGCGGATTCAGCCCCAGCCGGGCCTACACAGGCGCTGCCACCGGGGGGGGGACGCGGGAGCAGCCCCC
>VZRL01006441.1:11918-26557 GCA_013397895.1 Origma solitaria | reverse complement strand
TACTCCAATCCCCCCGCTCCCATCCCCCTGCTTCCATTCCTGTTTCCATCCCTGCTCCCATCCCTCTGCTCCTGTCCCTGCTCCCATCCCCGTTTCCATCCGTGCTCCTGTCCCTCCTGTCCCTCTGCTCCTGTCTTCCTGCTCCCAACCATGTCCCCGTCCCTCTGTTTCCATCCCTACTCCTGTCCCTCCTGCTCCTCCACTTCCATCCTCCTGCTCCCATCCCCTGCTCACATCCCTGTTCCTGTTCCTCCACTTCCATTCCTGCTTCCATTCCCGCTCCTGTCCCTCCTGTCCCTCCGTTCCTGTCCCCCCACTTCCATCCTCCTGTTCCCACCCCCTGCTCCCATCCCCTGCTTCCATTCCCTGCTCCTGCTCCTCCACTTCCACCCTCATGCTTCCATCCCCTGCTCGTGTCCCTCCTGTCTCCCTGCTTCCATTCCCTGCATTCATTCCCTGCTCCTGTCCCCCCAGTTCCCTCCTCGTGCTCCCATTCCCTGCTTCCATTCCTCTCTTCCTGGTTCCCCACTTCCATCCGCCTGCTCCCACCCCCCTGCTTCCATTCCTGTTCCCATCCCTGCTCCTGTCCCTCCTGTCCCCCCTGCTCCTGTCCCCCCACTTCCATCCTCCTGCTCCTATTCCCTGCTTCCATTCCCCTCTTTCTGGTTCCCCCTGCCCCCCCCCCCCTGCTTCCATTCCTATTTCCATCCCTGCTCCTGTCTTCCTGCTCCCATTCCCTTCTTCCATTCCCTGCTCCAATCCCTCTGTTCCCATCCCTGCTCCTGTCTTCCGGCTCCCATCCCAGATTCCATTCCCTGCTCCAATCCCCCTGATTCCGTTCTCCTGCTCCCATTCCCTGCTCCCGTTCCCTGCTCCAATCCCCCTGCTTTCATCCCCTGCTCCTGGCCCCCATTTCCACCCCTGCTTCCATTCCGTTTCCATTTCCTGCTTCCATTCCCTGCTCCCAGCCCTCTGCCTGTCTCCCTGCTTTCATTCCCTGCTCCTGTCCCTCCTGACCCCTGCTCCTGTCCCCCTGTTTCCATCCCCTGCTCCTCAGTCCTTCTCCTGTCTCTATTTCCATTCCCTGCTCCTGTCCCCGCTCCCATCCTGTGGCTCCTGTCCCCTGCTTCCATCCTGTTTCCATCCTCACGCTTCCATCCCCTTGTTTCCATCCCCTGCTTCTATTCCCTGCTCCCATCCCCTGCTCCCATCCCCTGCTTCCATTCCTGCTTCCATTCCTGCTCCCATCCCCTGCTTCCATTCCCTGCTTCCCTTCCCCTCTTTCCAGTTCCCCCACTTCCATCCCCCTGTTCCCATCCCCTGTTCCAATCCCCTGCTCCCATTCCCAGCCTCTGTTCCCCTCACTCCCATCTCCCTGCTCCTGCCCTCTGCCCCTGGCCCCCTCTTCCATCCCTGCTTCCATCCCTGTTTCCATCCCTGCTCCTGTCCTCCCACTTCCATCCCTCTGCTCCTGGTTCCCCCAAATTCCATCCCCTGCTCCCATTCCCTGCTCCGGTGCCCTCACTTCCATCCCTGCTTCTGTCCTCTGCTCCCATCTTCCTGCTCCAAGCCCCCTACTCCCATTCCCTGCTCCAGTCCCACTGCTCCTGTCCCCATAATTCCATCCCTGCTCCCATCCACTGCTCCCTTTCCCTGCTCCTGTCCCCATAATTCCATCCCTGCCCCCATTTCCTCCTCCTGTCCCCCCATTTCCATCCCCATGCTCCCATTCCTGCTCCAGTCCCCATAATTTCATCTCCTGCTCCCATTCCCTGTTCCTATCCCCATAATTCCATCCCTGCTTCCATTCCTGCTCCTGTCCCTCCATCCCATCCTTCTGCTCCCGTTTCCCCAATCCCATCCCCCTTTTCCCATCCCCCGGCTCCCATTCCCTGGGCTGGAATTTCGGTCACATTCCCCCCAAACCTCTCCAGGCTCCACCCGGTGCTTCCAGATGTTCCCTGCCCGCCCCCGGATAAGATCCCGCTCTCTGGAGCCAGCTGTTCCCAGATGTTCCCATCCCGCTGCAGCTGCATCCCAGGATTTTCCCCTCCCGTCCCCAGCTGTGCTGCTGGATGCTCCCTGTCCCTCTATCCCGGAGCCCATGGAATGAAATCCCAGAACTTTCTGGGATTTCCAGGAATTCCATGCTCAGGAATTCCCACAGCAACTCCCTGGCTCCATCCTGGAATTCCTGGTGCTCCTTCGGGATCGCCATCCTGCCCCTCACGTTCCCAGCAATTCCCGGAGTTGTTTCCCCATCCCAACATCTCCCAGCGAATGGAGCCTGGAGCAGCTGATGCCCAGGAGATGCGAATTCCAGGAATTCCAGATCTTGGGAATCCAAAGTGATTCCCAAAACCCACCATGGGACCCCCAAAATCCCTAAATGCCTCCTGAAATTCCCACCCCATCCCTCCCTCCCCCCCTGCATCCATCAGCTCCAAAAGCCTCGTTCCTCACTTGCCACAATCCCAGAAATTCCAGACCTTGGGAATTGAAGCAATTCCTAAAAAATGCCACAACTCCAAGAGTTCCAGATCCTGGGAATTGAGGCAATTCCCAAAAAGCACCATGGCTCCAAGAATTCCAAACTTTGGGGATTGAGGCAATTCCCAAAAAATGCCACAACTCCAAGAATGCCAGAACTTGGGAATCCAAGACATTCCCAAAAAGCGCCACAACTCCAGGAATTCCAGATCCTGGGAATCCAAGCCATTCCCAAAAAGCACCACAACTCCAGGAATTCCAGATCCTGGGAATCCAAGCCATTCCCAAAAAGCACCACAGTTCCACAGACCTTGTTGGGACCTTCCCAAGCTTCCCTGCCCACTGACCACATTCCCAAAAATCATCACATCCCAAAAATGGGAACATCCCAAAAACTGGCACATCCTAAAAATGGGAGGGTCCCAAAAATGGGCAAATCCCAAAAATCAGCGCATGCCAAAATGGGTACATCTTAAAAATCAGTGCATCCCAAAATGGGCACGTCCCAAAAACCAACACATCCCAAAAATGGGCACATCCCAAAAAAATGACACCTCCCAAAAATCAGTGCATCCAAAAAATCAACGCATCCACAAAATGGGCACATTCCAAAAATCATCACATCCCAAAAAATGACTCATCCCGAAAATCATCACATCCCAAGAATGGGCACATCCCAAAAAATTACTCATCCCAAAAGTTACTCATTCAAAAAATCATCGCATCCCAAAAATCAGCACATCCTGAAAATCAGTGCATCCCAAAACCCAACACATCCCAAAACCAGGCACATCCCAAAAATGGACACATCCAAAAATGGGCACATCCCAAAATGGGCACATCCCAAAAACCAATGCATCCCAAAAATCAGCACATCCCAAAAATCAATGCATCCCAAAAATCAGCACACCCCAAAAACTGGCACATCCCAAAATCCATCACATTCCAAAAATCGACACATTCCAAAAACCAATGCATCCAAAAATCTGCACATCCCGAAAATCAATGCATCCTAAAATGGGCACATCCCAAAACTCAGCGCATCCCAAAAACCATCACATCCCAAAATGGGCACATCCCAAAAATCATCACATCCCAAAACCCGGCACATCTCAAAAATGGGAACATTCCAAAAACCGATGCATCCAAAAATCATCAATCCCAAAAATGGGCACATTCCAAAGATCATCACATCCCAAAATGGGCACATCCAAAAAATCATGGCGTCCCAAAAACCAGTGAATCCCAAAATCTGCGCATCCCAAAAAGTCAATGCATCCTAAAATGGGCACATCCCAAAAAGCAGTGCATCCCAAAAACCATCACATCCCCAAAATCATCACATCCCAAAAATCAATGCATCCAAAAATCTGTGCATCCCAAAAACCACCACATCCCAAAATGGGCACATCTCAAAAAACATCACATCTCAAAAATCATCACATCCCAAAAATCGACACATTCGAAAAACCAATGCATCAAAAAATCTGCGCATCCCAAAAATCAATGCATCCTAAAATGGGCACATCCCAAAAATCAGCGCATCCCAAAAACCATCCTATCCCCAAAACAGGCACATCCCAAAAACCAATGCATCCAAAAATCTGCACATCCCAAAAACCATCACATCCCAAAATGGGCACATCCCAAAAAATCGTCACATCCCAAAAACCGGCACATCCCAAAAATCGACACATTCCAAAAACCAATGCATCCCAAAAACTTGCGCATCCCAAAAATCAATGCATCCTCAAATGGGCACATCCCAAAAAGCAGTGCCTCCCAAAAACCATCACATCCCCAAAATGGGCACATCCCAAAAACCATCCCATCCCAAAATGGGCACATCCCCAAAACCATCACATCCCAAAAATCGACACATTCCAAAAACCAATCCATCTCAAAAACTTGCACATCCCAAAAATCAATGCATCCTAAAATGGGCACATCCCAAAAAGCAGTGCATCCCAAAAACCATCACATCCCCAAAATCATCACATCCCAAAAATCATCACACCCCAAAAACCAGCACATCCCAAAAACCAATGCATCCAAGAATCCGCGCATCCCAAAAATCAGTGCATCCTCAAATGGGCACATCCCAAAGAGCAGTGCATCCCAAAAACCATCACATCCCCAAAACAGGCACATCCCAAAAACCAATGCATCCAAAAATCTGCACATCCCAAAAACCATCACATCCCAAAATGGGCACATCCCAAAAAATCGTCACATCCCAAAAACCGGCACATCCCAAAAATCGACACATTCCAAAAACCAATGCATCCAAAAATCCGCATCCTAAAATGGTCACATCCCAAAAATTGGCACATCCCAGAAACCAATGCATCCTAAAATCCGCGCATCCCAAAAATCAATGAATCCTAAAATCAGCATATCCCAAAAATCATCATATCCCAAAAATCGTCTCATCCCAAAAACAGGCACATCCCAAAATCCATCACGTCCCAAAATGGGCACACCTCAAAAATCATCACATCCTCAAAACCGGCACATCCCAAAAACCAATGCATCCAAAAATCGGCACATCCCGAAAATCATTACATCCCAAAAATCCGCGCATCCCAGAACCGCCGCATCCCGACGCCCTCTCCCTTCCCCCGTGGAATCGCCCATCCCTCCATCCCTGCCCTCCCCCCGGACGCCTCATCCCGGCGTTCCGGTGATCCCGGAATTCCCACGTATGGTGGGACCCCGGACGCCTCATCCCGGCATTCCGGGAATTCCCGCGTACGGTGGCACCCCAGGCACCTCATCCCGGCGTTCTGGTGATCCCGGAATTCCCGCGTACGGTGGCACCCCGGACGCCTCATTCCAGCATTCCGGCGATCCCGGAATTCCCGCGTACCCTTTTTCCGGACGACCTCCTCGGACTCGGGCTTGCGGCTGACGGACACGACCTTCATCACCAGGTGGTTCCCGCCCTGCCGGATCAGCGCCACCACCTGCTTGTGCCCCACCTTCACCACGTTCACTCCATTCACCTGGAAAAATGGGAAAAAACACGGATAAGGATTCCCGCCAGGAAAGAATGTGGAAGGAAGCCCCCGAAAATCCCGGATTTTTGACCCTTTCCTGACTTTTCATGGGGTAGAGAGGTTGGGAATCAGCACCCGGCGAGTGCGAGAAGATGGGAATTGTCTTCTCCGGCTGGGAGATCCTAAAAAAAAGTGGGTTTTTCCCAGGTTTATTAGAGTATCCATTCAGCCCTGGAAGTGTTCAGAATCCCTGGAAGTGCTCAAATTCACTCTCAAAGTGCTCAAAATCCAAGCCATTCCCCAAAAGCACCACAGCTCCAAGAATTTCAGATCTTGGGAATTCAAGCCATTCCCAAAAAGCACCACAGGTCCAAGAATTCCAGATCTTGGGAATTGAGGCCATTCCCAGAAAGCACCACAGCTCCAAGAATTCCAGCTCTTGGGAATTCAAGACATTCCCAAAAAGCACCGCAGCTCCAAGAATTCCAGATTTTGGGAATCCGAGTGATTCTCAAAAATCACCATGGAAGTGCCGAAATTCCTTGGAAGTGCCCAAGGCCAGGCTGGTCGGTGCTCGGAGCAGCCTGGGACAGTGGGAGCTGTCCCTGCCCATGGATCGGGATGGGGTTCAAGGTCATTCCCAACCCATTCCAGGATTTCAGGAGATTCCTGGATCCGCAGGGCTGGAAGAGCAGAAGGATTCTCCTAATCCCAAAACAAACCGGGAATTTGCGACCTCGGATCCGAGGAATGGGGACGGGGGAGAGGGAATGGCCTCAGGCTGGGCCAGGGAATTTTTGGTTGGAAATCGGGAGAATTCCTCACTGGAAAGGTTTTCCAGCCCAGGACAGGGGTGGAATTCCCATTCCCGGTGGGATTTCAAATCCCTCTGGATTTGGGGGAGGCATGGATTGGGAGCAGCCTTGGCAGTGCTGGGAATGGTTGGATTCCATGGGATCTGAGGGATTTTCTGGCCAAAATGACTCCAGGATTCCATAAATCCAAGGTTTTCACGGGAATTCCTCACTTTGGGAAACATTCCCATCCGAACTAAATCCTGAACAGGAGTATCTCCATTTCCTGAGCTTTGGGAATAACAGTTGGATTTCCAACATTCCCATCACTCTGTGGATTTAACTTCCTTCCTAACTGATTCCGTCACGATCCAATTCCCATGAAAATCCACGTTTTCCTTGGAAAATCTGATTTTGATCCAATTCCCAACCACCTCCGGGGAAATCAGCTTTTCATCCCGGTTTTCTTTTTTTTTTTTTTTTNCGGTTTTTTTTTTTTTTTTTTTTTTTTTTTTTTTGGGAAAAAATGGATGGACTGAAACCCTGAGGATGGCAATCCTCAGTTTTCTCCCGATCCCAAATTTCTTTGATGAGGTTCCCTCCTGGGAATTCCATCCTCCTTTCCACAAGAAGGGAATTTCAAACTCCTCCCATTCCAGCCCCTGGACACTTCCTGTGATCCCGGATTTTTCCAGCCTGGCCTTGGACAGTTCCCAGGATCCAGGGGCAGCCACAGCTTCTCCGGGAATTCCATTCCAGGTGGGAATTCCTTCCCAAATCCCAGCTATCCCTGCTTTCTTTTGCTTTGAGCCCATGGGAAAAACCAGCTCAGTCCCACCTCATTCCCATAAAATTGCTGGGAATTTTCTGGGAAAGCTGGAGCGAGACCCAGCAGGTGATGAAATTCCAGGGAATAGCAACTCCGGGAATGACACCAGGTGGGAAAAGCAGAGGAAAACCATGGAATAACACAGGGAATCCAGGATGGATTTATCCAGGAGAGCTGATCACGGACGAGGCCAATCGGGATTCCAGGAATTCCCTCCCCAGGCTGGGATAACCCCGCAATTCCCGACAAACACAAACCCCTGATTCCCTGGGAATGACCAGGATGAGACTCCGAGCTGGGAATGACTCCCTCAGAGCGAAATTTCTGGAAAAATTCCAAGGAAGGGCTCTGACCAAAGGGGCTGAGCTCATCCTGGAGAAGGTGGAATGACAATTCCAGGAATGACAATTCCGGGAATGACAATTCCCAGCTCCTTTTCCCGCTCTGACTCATCCGGGATGAGGCACCGGGAGCTGAGATCAGCGGGGCTGGATCTGCATTCTGGAGGGGGAGATCCCACCAAATCCTCGGGATAATTCCATGGAAATTCTCGGATTTCCGTGGAGAAGGCCCAACGGATCCCGTGGAAGGAGCGGGAGAGGGAAGAGGAGCTGACGGATCCGGGGATTTGGGAAAGGACGGAGGAGCCGCCCCCTCCCTCGGGAGCGAAATTCCATCAGTTCCAGCTGCCACCTGGAAAAGGAGGTGGGAGAATGAATCAAACCATCGGATCCGGGTGGAGCCAGGCGGGAGAATCCCGGTCGTGCTGGGAAATGGGGAAAAATTCCCAATTTTTGGACTCCGATTCCCTCGGAGAGGCGCTTCAGGCTTGGAAGGAGCCGATAAATCCAGAGTAAAATCATGGAAAAAGTGGCTTCAAAGCAAAATGTGGGAATCAAAAATTCCCAGAGTCTGAGGGGATCTGGGAGGATCCCAAACTGAGGAAAAGCTGGGAATCGTGGAGATCCAGGAGAAGAGAAGAGCCACGAGTGGGATGGATCTGTTGGATTCAATTCCAAGGAAGTGTTGGAGTTGATCCTGGGCTGGAAATCGCAGGATCAGTGCCCAAACAATGGCCAAAAACCGGGAAAAATCCCTTGGGAAGGGGTGGGACGTGAGGTGGGAGCTTGGAAATGCTTTGGATTGGCTTCTCCAGGGAGAAAGGTGGAATTGGAGCTGGATCAGAGAAGGTCCAGGGGATGGAGAAGGTTGGGAATATCCAGCTCTGGAAAAGGCTGTCGAGGGCAGTGGGAATTCCCATTCCTGGCGGGATTTCAATCCCTGCGGATGTGGCAATTGGGGACACCGATCGGGGGTGGGAACGGTTGGATTCCATGGGATCCAGGGGTTTTCCAGCCTCAGCCATTCCAGGATTTCCCAGAGAAACACCAGGAAGGAGCAGGAATTCTCCCTGGACCGTCGGGAGCCAGAATCCATGGGAATTCCATGGAGGAGATGGGATGGGATTCCCCGGGAGCAGATCCGTGGATCCCTGGAGCGATGCCATGGGAAATTGGGAACGGAGCACCCGGGATGTCCTGGATGTGGGATCCCCATAAAGAATTCCATCTGGGAATGGCGCTGGGAATGTCCTGGACATGGAGTGGGATCATGGATCACCCTCCACTCCCATGGGACAATTCCTGCTCATTCCCACCTCTCCCGTCCAGGGATGCGAAAACTTGGAATTCTGCCGTGGAGATTCCTCATTCTCCTGAGCACCTCTGGAGCTTTCCAATCCCAGAATTCCGGGATTGCCGAGGTTGGGAAAGAATTCCGAGGTCACCGAGTCCAAGCTGGGCCCAATCCCCACCTTGTTCCCATTCCAGAGCCCCAAGTGGAATTCCAGGAGTTCCCTGGACACCTCCGGGGATGGGCACTCCAAACCTCCCTCCCTTCCAAGGCCTGACCAACCTTTCCATGGAAAAATTCTTCAATTTTCCTTTTTCTGCTTTTTCCTGCCCAGATTCGGAGGTGGGGAAGCGACTTCGAGGGGACTCAAGGAAATCCCCCCGCTCCACGGAATTCCGTGGATACATGGAAAGAATTCTGGAGCTGGGGTCACTCCCGGAGCCTGGCGGGGGAATTCTGGGAATTGTGAGGCTGGGAGAACTGGGAATGTTCACCTGGAAGTGTCCAAGGCCAGGCTGGAGAAACCTGGGATCATGGGAGGAGTCCCTGCCCTTGGAATGGGATTCAAGGTCCCTTCCCACCCAAAGCATTCCAGGATTCTGTGGAATTCCATCCTTTCGTCCCGGAGAACCCGGAGCTGCCGATAATCCCCCACATTCCCGGGAATAAGGAGTTTCCTGGAGGGAAGGGAGCCGGAATGGAGCGCAGGGCCATTCCACCCTTTGGGATAACCACGGAGCAGTGGGAAGAACTCGGGGAATTTCGGGATCAATCTCCACCAACAGGAAGGGGCACAGAGGAGCTCAGGATTCCCATTCTGGAGAATTTGGGATTATCCGGGATTATCCCAGATGCTCCCGAGGATCTGAGCTCAGAACTGTTCCACCTCTCCCAGTCCATCCCATTCCCTGGGCGAATTCCCATGGGATTTACCGGTGCGGGAATGGGATTGCAGTGGAATCCATGGAATAGTTATCCAGGGAATTGTCTCTCCTCGTGCACCGAGCTCCTTCCAAACCATGCTGGAATTCCATACCCGCATTCCGGAGTGAATTCCCGGAGCCCCAGGAGCCTTTTCCCGGCTCCCGAGCCATTCCCAGAGCCCTTTCCAATCCCACCGGATCCATCCCACAGGGAAAACTGAACAAAGGATCCATCAGGGATCCATGCCGGGTGCTCAGAGAGCTCTGGAATTCTGTCCTTCAGGGAAGGATCTGCCAAAAATCCGGGAGAAATCCCTGTCCTCTGCTGAATTCCCTCTTCCCGAGGGAATTCCCAAGCCTGGAACGTTCCCTGTCTGGAATGGGAAATTCCCGACATTCTGCGGCAGCCATTCCCGGGTTGGGATACCCACAATCCCCATGGACACGGAGGGAAATCCTGGAATCACCGAGGCTGGAAAACTCCTCTGGAACCATTCCCAGGCCTGATCCCTGTCCCACGGTGCCACATCCATGGATTTCCATGGAATGTGGATTCCCACTGCCCCGCTCGGCCCGTGCCAAACATTCCCAACCTTTCCCACAAAGGGATTTCCCAAAATATCCCATCAGAAACCTCTCCCATCTGGATCTAGCCAGGGAATCATTGGGAATTGTCTCCTGCTCTTAATTCCGTTCCTTTGCCCCCAAATCCCACAATTCTGAAGGAATTCCAATGCTCCAACACAACCCGCAGGACAACCGGAGACCATTCCCCACCTCCACGGAATTCCCGGGCATTTCAATCCAATTTCCCTCCTGGAATTCCTCGTGCTCCCAATCCATCCCTGCCTCGATTTCCCTCAATTCCGGAACGCTGGGAGAGCCCGATCCTCATCCCAACCCTCCGGAATTCCAGGGCCGAGCCACATTCATTCCCAATTTCCCCCACCGGAGATCTTCGGGATCCGCTCCCCGAGCCCGGTAATTTGGGAATGGCTATTTTTAGGGATTCCTCTCTCCCTCTCTCCTTGGTTACTGGGAAACTTTGCGTTCCAAGACATCTGATGGAGAAATCCAAGCTCCGGATTCGTTCCCAACTCGGAGAAGAACATTCCTGCTTTTTTTTTTTTTTACCCACACCAGAATATCCCAAATTTTAGCATTTCCATAAAAAAAAGCGGAGCCGGACCAGTCCCTTCCCTATTTTTTTTTTTTTTAATTTAATTTTCCCAACTCCTAATGCTCCCAAATTCCCGATTCTCTCCAAATCCCGGCCTTTGATATTTCCTCGGATCCTTTTTATCAACCTCCCACACTCCCGAGCCGGAATTATCCGCATTTCCTGCTTTTTTTTGCTTCCTAACCTTTCCAGCAGGGAGGGGCTCCGGGCGCTGGGAATGTTTCCGCGCTCCTTCATTCCCACATTCCAGAGGGGGAATGTCTTGCCCGGAGGATTTTTCCCCCCACCCTGATTTTTGGGCCCCGTGTCCTTAAAAAACCCTGGGATTTTTGGGATCGCGGAATGGTTTGGATTTGGATCGTCCCATTCCCACTCCTGCCCACGGCAGGGTTTTTCCTCATTCCCAAGGAAAAGGAATAATGGAATTCTTGAGGTTGGAAAAGGCCATAAGACCACCAAGCACCTGCGCTGAGCTGTACTCCCAAATCCATGTATTTTTGAGCATTCCCAGGGATTTTTCTCCACCCCAGCCCCTTCCAAAGCTTCCCAGCCTTTTCCACGGAGAAGCATTCCTGAATATCCCATCTCAGCCTCCCACGGGGATTCTGGGATCTCTCATCCCTGAGCCTTTCCCACCTGGGTCATTCCCATTTTTTCCTTCAATAAAACTCCTGGACAACGACAAAATCCAGGCCTAAATCCTGGAAATATCCACGGATTTCCACCCGTGTTTGTGTCCCAAATCCTGGGAGCTCACACACGGATCCTCGAGGAATGACCCCCACGGAATTGTGCGGCCGAAGTTCTCCACATCCGAGGCTCCTCATGGAAAAAAATCCCAGGATTTAAAACCTCCCGGGACGGGGGTGGGGGTGTGTGACACAGGGCTAGGAATTATGGATTCCGCTCTGGAATTCCGATTGAATTTTCCCAATTCCAGCCTCGGAGAGGTGGGATCTTGTCCCAAACTGTGCAATTCCCCAGCCTGGCACCAGGAATTGCCCCACGGAATGTGTTTCATGGGATCATGGAATTGCTGAGGTTGGAAAAGCCCTTGGAGATCAAACCCCAGCATTCCCAGCTCTGCCGAGGCCACCCCTGCTCCGGGTCCTCCACATCCACAGGGATTTGAATCCCTCCAGGAAGGAATTTTCCCCATTTCCAACCTAAACCACGACTGTTCCAGAGGCTGCTCCTGATTTTCTGGGAAGAATCCAAAATTTCTGATTTTCAGGAAGAATCCAAGATTCCTGCTTTCCAGGAAGAATCCAGAATCCCTGATTTTCAGGAAGAATAAAAAATTCCTGATTTTCTGGGAAGAATCCAGAATGCCTGATTTTCAGGAAGAATTAAAAATTCCTGATTTTCAGAGAGAATCCAAAATTCCTGATTTTCAGGGAGAATCCAGAATTCCTGATTTTCAGGAAGAATTAAAAATTCCTGATTTTCAGAGAGAATCCAAAATTCCTGATTTTCAGGGAGAATCCAGAATTCCTGATTTCCAGGAAGAATCCAGAATTCCTGATTTTTCAGGAAGAAGCCAAAATTCCTGATTTTCTGGGAAGCATCCAGAATTCCTGATTTTCAAGAAGAATCCAAAATCCCTGATTTCCAAGAAGAATCCAGAATGCCTGATTTTCAGGAAGAATTAAAAATTCCTGATTTTCAGGGAGAATCAAGAATTCATGATTTTTCATGAGGAATCCAGAATTCCTGATTTTCAGGAAGAATCCAGAATTCCTGATTTTCAGGAAGAATCCAGAATCCCTGATTTTCAGGAAGAATCCCTGCCAACACCTTCTTTAAATGGAATTTAAGGTTGGAATTGGCACTGAGGGCAGCTTGGGAGAGCTCCAGGATGGACACAATTCCCAGAGGGAATGGGGAGGACTCTGGATCCTCCTGATCCACACCTGGAGGACTCTGGATCCCTCTGGCTCCACCCCTGGAAAACTCCTGGAAGTTCCATGACCAGGGGAATTCCAGATCCTCCTGATCCACACCTGGAGAGCTCCTGGAAGCTCCGAGACCTGAGGAACTCTGAATCCTCCTGATCCACACCTGGAGCTCACTGGATCCTTCTGGATCCACACTTGGAAAACTCCTGGAAGCTCCAACATGTGGAGGTCTGTGGCATCCTCCGGATCCACCCCTGGGGACTCTGGATCCCTCCGGATCCACACCTGGAGAGCTCCTGGAAGCTCCATCACTTTGGAGACACTGGATCCCTCTGGATCCACACCTGGGAGACATCGGATCCTCCTGATCCACACCTGGAAAACTCCTGGAAGTTCCCATCCCTGGAGGACACCAAATCCCTCCGGATCCACACCTGGGGGACACCAGATCCCTCCGGATCCACACCTGGAGGATTTCAGATCCCTCCAGATCCACACCTGCAAAGCTCCCGAAAGCTCCTCGTTCCCAGTCCCGGTGCCGAGGCTCCGGCCCCTGCTCCATCGGGAGCTCCAAGACCTGGAGATTCCTCCCTTCCCTTCAGATCCTTGCCCAACGGCCTCGTCCCGAGGGAATGGGCACAGGCTGGAATCAGCAGGGATTTTTTCCATGGAAAGGGCGGTCAGGCCTTGGCAGGGCTCCCCAGGGAGGTTTGGAGTGCCCATCCCTGGAGGTCTCCAAGGAATTCCTGGAATTCCACTCATGGTGGGGATTGTGCCCAGCTTGGACTCGGTGCTGTTGGAATTATTTTCCAACCTCAGTAATCCTGGGATTCTGAGGAGAAGCCATGACAGGCACACGGGAATGGCTCCAGGATTTTGAGAAGCCTCGGGAAGCTCCGAAGCCGGAGAGAGGCCTCTCCCGGTTGGAGCAAGGACAATTCCCGGTGTCACACTGGCACCAAAAGGAAGTTCAGGGAATATGCGAGGCTGGAGCTGGAAAATGATCCATGGAAAAGGCGGACAGGAGGAGAATCCTGAACTTGGATTCATGGCTCAGATTCCATGAAAGAAGAGAGCTCCCAGACTTTGGAGAGAAAGGGACAATTCCCAGGGGGGAAGGAACAGCTCTGAGAATTCCTAAGAGAGCTCCTGAATCCATTTGAGTGAATCCAGAGAAGGCCCCGGAGCTGCTGCAGGGCTGGAGCCCCTCTGGAGCCAGGCTGGGAGAGCTGGGAATGTTCCCTGGAGAAGGGAAGGACCCAGGGAGAGCTGCGAGCCCCTGGCAGGGCCTGAAGGGCTCCAGGAGAGCTGCAGAGGGACTGGGGACAAGGCGTGCAGGGACAGGAGGCAGGGAATGGCTTCCCAGTGGCAGAGGGCAGGGCCGGATGGGATCTTGGGAATTGGGAATTGCTGGCTGGGAGGGTGGGCAGGGGCTGGGCTGGAATTGCCAGAGCAGCTGTGGCTGCCCCTGGATCCCTGCAGTGTCCCAGGCCAGGCTGGACATTGGGGCTTGGAGCAGCCTGGGACAGTGGGAGGTGTCCAAGGGCTGGAATTGGATGGATTTGAAGGTCCTTCGAACCCAAACCATGGCAGGATTCTGGAATGATGGACTCCTTGCCCATGGAATGCTGCCAGGGCTGTGTGCAGGGAGAGCCCGGGAAAAGTGGGATGTGCCCCGGGATTGGGGCCGGGGGAGCTGTGCTGGGATCGGGGCAGGGATCGGGAATGTCCTTGTGGCTCTGCACAGCTCCTGCCGGGAGCCAGCGCGGATTGGGATCTGCTGCAGGGAATGAGCCCTGGGAAAAGAGGGAACGGCCTCAGCCTGGGCCAGGGGAGCTTGGGATGGGAGATTTGGGATCGTTTCTCCATGGAAAGGGCTCAGGCCTTGGGAAGG